>ML849180.1:4415-37480 GCA_009831015.1 Picea engelmannii
ATGTAATACATGAAATCCTTTTTATCTCCCCATTGTCTCAAAAAGGCATTGTCTAGTGCTTCGATCCCATCAATAGATCCAGGAGGCAGGGCCTTGAACCATTTTCTAGCCTCTCCTTGGAGGCTGTGGACAAAAATTCTCATTCATATGTCTGCATGCATGATGACATTGTCATCTGTGAAACTGTAAAAGGCTTCTAGGTGCTCATCTGCAGTTACGTCCCCCTCACCCGTGAATTTGGGTAGTTGCTTAAGGTAACCATCTGTCGTGAGGGCATTGAGGGGCTGAGGTAACACAAGGGGATCATACCTAGCAGCTATAATAGCTTCCATTCTGGTCATAGGGGGGTTAGCACCAGCCATAGGAATATTAGGTGGCGGAGAACTTGGAGGAGAAGGAGTTCGCGAAGGGGTTGCGGGAAATGAGTCTCGAAGTGGAGTGGGAAACAAGAGTGGGTTTAAGGAGAAAGCTAACGAGCTCAAGTCAACACGTGCTCCTCCTTGTGCGGGAGTGGGGAAATATTCTATGGTCGTGGGTCTATGCCAAGGTATAGCTTCAAAGGAGAGGGGAGTGACAAGGATTTCTCCCTCCAATCCCAGACCGGGAGGGGAAAACTCAGCAGGAACACTCCCAAAATTCAGGAAACGGGAAAGTTGTGAAGGAGGTCTACTAAGAAACTGAGGAGGAGAAAATGGGGTTCTTACAGAAGGAGATGGAAGATTACCTGTTTCAGCGGTGGAAGCTTCTTCTTCAGGGACCTTCCCTTTTCTGAGAACCACCTCTCGATCGGTTTCAGGTGTAGCTAGGGGCAGTTGTGGATGAGACCGCGTGTGTCTGCCTCTGAAATACACAATTAATAGAACAGGTTCTCCCCAGCGGAGTCGTCACAATGGAGTCGCCAGGTGCACAGTAGCAATCTTGATAATTCTGATATTTGATGCACCTTCAGAATCAGTTAATCATTATCGTTCAATCCCAGGGAAAATATTCAACTTCGTCCCCGACAACGGTGCCAGAAATGTTGGCGACGAAAGTCACCCCTGGATTGCAGCAGGAGCAGAGCCCGACGCCCATCAATTTATGTCATGGTTTGTTTAATAGGGTGATCAAATGCAGATTAACTCAAACGATGTGGTTCCAACTTTGAAACTAGGTCGAACATGCATGGGTGAGTGAGATCTTAGATAACTTCAGACAGTGAGTTGCAGTAAGGGTGAGTAGGGGGAAGACTTATATCAGAGAGGTGCTAAGGTCTGTTATAAACATCGGGTTCCTAACAGACTGTGGAAGAAGACATCTAAACGCAAGATCTTCTTACGCTCAGACGCAGAAAACCAGAGAAAACAATAATGCCATAATAAATCCTTTATCACAACATAATTGCCATAATTTGTGCGAATCAGTCGATCACGAACTCTCTTAGTATAAGATGAAAACTTAGACGGAAGAAGAAAGACTGTCTGAAATTAAACAAGAAATCTTACATGCAGATGCATACCCAGAGCTAGGATATCTGCTAAAACTTTACAATCGGGAGCTTCGCTCTACCATCGATACTTACAAAATACAAAGACTGAGTTTATATACTCATGAAAATTCTCCCCACTAAGGCGTGCCTCAGTCACCCAAAACTGGGTGTCCCTTCAATCGAACTCGTACTGATATCTTTCTTTAAATGCCACCTTAACTATGCATGGCTCCTATAAGGAGGGTAGCTGAGTTAATAAGTGTTCAGATAGCGTGTGTAGACTTCTCTGTCGAGCTGAAGACTTCGGCATGGATCCTTTGAGAAAATTGATACACAGGACTTCCTCGGGCAAACGGATTGCCAGACCCTCCATTCCCCTTACTTAATGACTGAAAGGAGGTTTCAACCACCCGCTCTTGTCGTCATTTACTCCAGGCGAGAAACAGTATGAAGATCGGATCCGATGGCGCTTGGAGACCGCGACAATCCTCTCTGTAACTGAACTCGGCGCTTCGGCCTTCTTTACGCAGCTCCTCTCTTTTTCCAAGTGACCACGGACTGTGACCATGTGCCTATTCTCATGGCACTTTTCGACGTTTGCGAATATGAAGGGGCTGATCCCTGCTGATCAAAATCACGATGAGCGATATGCCGAGATGACTCGATCTGGTGCCATGCGTCCCTCAAATCTGACGGTTCTAAACTCATCCGACGTTGCAGTGGGCCCCAGGTCCTGAATTCTCTCGCTACTTCGCGTCTCGGGATATGATGGAGCTGTTTTTTGCGCGTTGGAGTTGCGATGAGCGAGGCACCGAGATGGCTCTACTTGGTGCCAGGTGTCCCCTCTGGCTGAAAACACTCCGGCGATGTTGTGGGCCCGAGTCCTGAATGCTTTCGGCGCTTTGCGTCTCGCGGCTGGGAGGAGGTCGGTCCTCGTTCTTCAAAGTTGCGAAGGGCGAGGAGGCGATGGAGCCCGATCGTGCGCCACGTACTTCTCCGGGATGGACGGCTGAGATCTTTTTTTGGTGATATATAAGCGTTATCCATTGTGCTAATCCTGGTGCAACTCTGCTAACCGTGATTACCCACCGATCGTTGATCTGCTCTATACATGGATCATGGTCGTTGACGACATAACTTCGCCCGCTCGCTTGATTGGAAGCCGTAAAACGAGATTTTTCCATGCTGCGCTCGAGCGCTTCTCGTGTAACTTGCAGAACTGAATGCTCTCGAGCCAGAGATAAGAATTATCGCTAACATTTTGTATCTTAGTTGGTGAGGACAAGTTGCAGGTGTATAGATTTGAGTCAAATGCTCAACGGTGGTCTTCTTCGAACATCCAGACGAGGTAGGCTCTTTGTCTTGTCTTGTTAGCATCTTTTTTTGTACAACATACTTGAGACTAGAGTTTATCTATGCAGTCATTCCATCTGTTGTGGTTTACCCCATGCCATAGAGTGATTTTCCTCATAACAGAATTGGCGACCGTACTGGGGAGGGAATATTCTTTTCAGGGTTTGGAGTGTTTTTCTGCTTTGATTGATCTTTGTTAGCTTGAGTTATTGTCGTATTATTGCTTGACCGCCTCTTTTCAGTTTTACTATGAGTTTCTTTGCCTTATCCTTAACCTGGCAGTGTTTTAATACACATACGTGGTCTTTCCCTTGACAGACACATACATATGTGAGTTGTTGTTCTATAGGGTGTGTACATACGCAGTTTTTTCCTAAACAGATATGTGCATCATCCTTTTTTGCTTGATTGTTGAGTTTGGTGTTTGAGAAGTGATTTTTTATGGTTGTTGAGTCTTCTTGGGTCTTTGTCATGACCGTTAAGTGCCTGCAGAGTGATAGGAAACCTTTCTTTGGTTGAAGTTCTGAGCGGTTTTTCTTTCTAGTCATCTTTTTCATTGGTTGTCCTTGCATCTTGGGTTGGGTGTTTGCTTCTTGATATCCTGCTTGGTTTGTCTCTTTTTCCTTACAGTGGGGTTTATATATCAAGTTGTTGTTCAGTCCTTGCATTTTCATTTCTTTATATTGAAAATACAAAAAATATACAGTTTGCATGTTGGCATTTGATATTTTGGGTTCTTATTATTGATCTTGATACATGTATGGAAAGATTACATCTTATTTGAAATTGCAGAATTGAATTGAAAGTTGCATTTTTGAAACACATATCATTTATTGAGAATTGAAGTTAGGAATTTGCATTATATTCATATTCATTTATTTTACTTGTTGAGTCATAACATCATCAGTTTCATGACCACATATTTTGAGTAAACAAAACCACTAAAAATAACGCTGATAAATTTAAAATTGATTAGAAACGATTTTATTTTTCAAGGTGCACAAACTAGCTTAAGATTTAGAGACTTGGAATAGGGTTTTGTGAGTAAAACTTCTCCAAGCCTGCTATTAAACTCAACATATGTGTCTAAGGGAGTGTTGAAATCCATTGTATAATTGGTGACGTTGGGAGGCTCGACTCACACCGGAGTTAACCACGAGGTCATGTGAATTTGGTTGAAGAGATATCCCTCCAATACCTTCTTAGCGTCAGATATATTTATGGGGATCTCTTCGTATCTGGGGGTCTTGCTAGTGCCTTTACCTCTGTGAGAGGCGGTTCTTTCAAGATTTTGGGCTTTGTTACCCTGCCCATAAGGTGGACCTGACTTACAACTATTCACCTGTGCATTGGTTATATCATGGTGGCTTTAGTTGCTTGACATAGGTAGCCACATAGGTTACTTGCAAAGGTTATTCTACAGGTACCCTGGGTCAGATAAGGGTCGGACAACACACGACCTTTATGGAGGATTACCTCCCCAGGGGGATCTGACCAACTGCGTTGTTAAGCCCACGAGGGCCCTTATAATTGATTTGGATACCTTAGATCTTTTGAAGGGAGTCGTAAGCCCCTCTTGGGATAGGCATACCTAATTTAGGGAGGGAGGCCCCTTTCAACCACTTTGTCTTGTTTTTGTGCATATTGGCCTTTTTTTTTTATTTTGGTGTGGTCTTTGATTGTTAGTTGGCCTTAGGATTTTTTTTTATATCTCAAGTCTTGAGTCACCGTGGAGTCATACCAGCTTCCTCGCAGGTCTCGTCGTTTGTTGAAGTTACCACCACATCTTGAGTCTTTTCCTTCTAAAAGGTGTAAAGTTATCAAACGTGGTACACACACCTCCACCTACCAAAATTGTGACCATACAAGTATGAGTTCTGAGTCAATCAGAAATATATTGGGAGTCCTTCAACTCCCATACCTATCGTAGTTAATGGAACTCCTTCTACACCTTCGACCACTACGGTTGTAGTGTCGGAGGTCCCGATCATTACTCCTATCTGAATTGTAGTTAATACTCAACCCATAGTAACGAACCCTTTTGGGTCTCTTTTTAGTTCCTCGGGATACAATACTCATTCCATCCCTTCGGCCTCTAGCCCTTTCTCTTATGGTATGTTGAATTTCACATCTCAATTTCCATCCTTCATTCCAGCATCTAATATGAATCCTAGTATTTGAATTTGGGGCATGGCTCCTCCGCATATTCCACTCTCATTTGGTGGTGCTCATATTCCCCAAATGACTCCTACGGTTGGAAGCCTACCTCCTTTTCACCCCGAGTCTAATCCTAGTCTTAATGTTCTTGGATGGAGTAATCAACCAGGAGGACAAGTTGTTGTTATGTTCCATTATTTACACCTACCTCCTCCACACCGATTAGGACCAAAACGTTTGGCATGAGGAATCCACCTCTATCCTCTGTATTTTCTCCTGGAGGAGGTCAGTTTCATACTTTGGGAAACCCCCAAGCTGAAGCTACTCCAGCTGGGGGAAATGTTCACAACCCTCAACATAACATTCCTACTATAATGGTTCCCATCCAACCCCTTATGAATCATTTTGGAGGAG
Organism: Picea engelmannii; assembly: GCA_009831015.1. Lineage (NCBI taxonomy): Eukaryota > Viridiplantae > Streptophyta > Pinopsida > Pinales > Pinaceae > Picea > Picea engelmannii. The sequence goes on from ML849180.1 coordinate 9,808, forward strand.
GGCTTTACAATCTTGGACAGGGCCATGGTGCATACCAAAACCCTGGATGGGCTGAAATTCCCCAACATCAGTCTTTCCCAAGAGCTCGGGGCCATATGTCGCAACCTCGTCTCCCTTTTCTAGCCACACTCATTTTTCTAGACTTTTCAATATTAATGAATGACTCGGTGCCTCATGACCTGACATGGTCCCCCGTCCCCACCAAGGTTCCTTCGGATATTATGAAATTTGAGGGAAAGACTGGTGAGGATCCTAGTGATCACGTCACTACTTTCCATCTTTGGTGATCTTCCAATTCCCTTAATGACGATTCTATTCATTTTATATTGTTTCAGCACACCCTCACGGGGGTTGCAGCGAAATGGTACATAGAGCTACCAGGGGGGATGTACGGGAATTTTAATCAGATGGTTTTAGTTTTCCTCAACCACTTCCAATTGTCAGTTCGTTATGACATCGGCATAGAAATTCTGTCGGCCCTCTTCCAGGACAAAGCCATCCATATCTTGGATCACATCCAAGAGTGGCATAGACGGAAGAGGTTGATCAAAGCCTACATTCCTCCAGAGTTCTTGTGGGAATGGTTTCTTAAGTATTTACTTCCTTATATTTTGAAGGATGTCTCTACATATGGGATAACATCTGAAGAGGAAGTGATTTTCAAATCCCAGCAGTTAGATCTCATATATTATCAGTCTAGGATGTTATATGAAATTATTCCTAACGCATTGAGGTCAAACTACGACCCTAGGAAAAATCTCGGGCCTCATGCCAATGGAATTATAGGATCCGCAAATGTTAAATCTACATACTTGGTGACAAACCAGTTGAAAGAATTTTCTCTAAGATAGTTTGTAGGAGGACAAGCTTTGTTTGTTTCCTCCACTCCCACTCAGTCAGTAGATGTACATTATGTGCAGTCATCGACCAACCCGAATGGTAACCAACAACTAGGAGGTAATAAAAAGAAAATACATGGTAACAATCGTAAGAATGGGAGGAATGATAATAAACCTAAGGAAAATGCTAACAATGATAGATTGAAGGTTAATGTTGGTGAGGGAAAGAAAGAGAAGCGGAAGGTGAAATTACCTTATAATATTTGTATTGATGATCACCTTACTTATTTTTTCCCCAAACTCGAGGAAGTTGCGAGGCTCTTATCTCTATTGCCTGTTGTGCTGACTAACCCTTTTCTGCATAATCAACACATGGCCTCGAGATCCTCTAATGTTGGAAATTTGATGAGTGGGAGTCAAAACCCACCAGCGCATGAAGGTGAGCATCTATGCATAAATATGGTCAAGTCTCAGATTAATGTAGCCACTTGGTCTCGCGATAACAGTTCTTCACGGGTTGTTTCAAGTCTAAATTCTCCCCCTCCTCTAGAGATGCCTTTACAAATAACAAAATCCAGATCCTTCACCTCGTATTCTAAAAGGAGTACTTAAACGCTCTACCCACAACCCTAATTCTAGAGTTTCCCAGAACTACTCTATTGTTGAGGATCTGGGTCAAACCGCTTGCATGATGTCGGCTTTGGAGGTACTCCAGACGTATCCTTCACAGAGGAATGCCTTGTTATCTGCATTAGGATCTCTATACCCCTATGGATCTAAGGTTAGCAAGTTTGTTGTCACAGATTTGAAGCCTTGCTTTCCTTACCACGTGACCTTTCAAATCCATGTGGATTACTCAAAGTATACCATCAAACGTATTGTTATTAATGAAGGCGTTGCAACATGTGTGATGTCCCTAACCTATTGGAAATCCATTGGCTATCCAACCCTCTCTGAATCACTGACCATGTTGACCACATTTGATGGTTGTTATTTCTGTTCCCATGGTATTCTTCCTACCTTTCTGGTCCAATTAGGTGGGAAGACAGTGGAGGTGGATGTCGAGGTGGTTGATGCACCCCTTGAATATAACTTATTACTAGGGTGTAATTGGACTTATGTTATGACTACAGTTGTATTGTCTATTTTTCGTACTTTATGTTTTCCTCACAATGGGAAAATCGTGATGATCGATCAGTTGTCCTTTGCGCATGCTATCCCCAATGCATCAGTTGGAAATTTGATCTCCGTGATTGATAATTCTCAATTGGAAACTGAGGATATTGGTGTCGGAATGTATTCCTCCCTTACGAGTAGCTTTGATTTTGTGGTACCAATTCATCATATCTATGCCATGTCTAGTAGGTATGCTTCGTCAATGAGGTTCGTTCCTTTCAGCACTTGGTATTTTAACGATCCTTGGACCCTACCTTCCCCGACCTTGTATTGTGAAGTTCGGTCACATATTGGAATGGCGATGATACAAGTGGATATCGGTGGCCACCCACCTATTCCACTGGCTCGAAAAATAGTTTTCCACCTTGGCAGTTTTTCGGGTTCCAAACTTCCAGGGCCGTTTTGAGTCCCTAAATGACGTTTTTTGGGGATTTGGGGCCCAAGGGTCTATTGAAGGCACTACCCTAGGCCAGTAAAAAAAATTTCTTCTCAGTTAGAACTTTCCAACGGGCTATTGTGCACCTAAAACGAAGATCATATGCAAAAGTTATGACCCTAAGAAGTTGATGTACTGACTTACCCAAACGGGGCCCACATGAATTTTGACGCTTCATCTCCTAGGGTTAGGTTTTTGGATGTCTAGGGTTTTTGACATTCTTGTTTATTTTAAAAGGCCTTGAGAACCTCATTGTAACCATATTCTTGCGAATGAGCGCATCCGTCACATCTCTTCTCAGACATAAGCTACCACCATTCCAACAAGCTTGTTTTTTGTTGCATTTTACATTTTCATCTTATTTCCTTATTGAATAGAAAACCAGTTTTATTGTATCTTTGTTATTTTGTGTTAAGAATATTTTAATAATCTATATTCATTTCGTTCTGTTCATAAAATAAGGATCATGCGATGACACTTTCGGCAACAGAGATAGTGTATTAGGTTGTTCTCGACTCTACTGCTGACCCAGATCCTATCCCCTCGCAAACGGACGAGGAGGATCCTGTTCTCCAGCCCATATGGGCCACTTCATCGTCTTTATCACATGATTTACTCAATGATACTTTACCTTCGGATGAAGCAATCATAGAACCCACAAATAGTTTTGATAGGCCATGGGATGATATGCAGCATCGCTCTTACTTCCTCCCAGAGCTTGTTAGGATCGAACAAGACGATTTTAGATCTACCTTGAGTGAGATAGTTGGTCACATTGTAGTTCCACTTGATATGCACAAAATTTATGTCGAAGGAAACATGGCAAGTATTTCTCCTACCATCACAATCGACATCTCTCGTATTCCTGCTAAAATTGAAAATGTAAATATTAGTGCGAATTGTTTGCCTGAAGAAATTCAGATCTACACTGACCTCTTCAAATAATTTTGTGATGTATTTTCTTGGTCATATGAAGAGATGCCAAGATTCAACCCTCACATTGTTGAACATGAGATTAAAACCTACCCGGATGTTAAGCATGTTCGACAATGAATTAGAGTTGTTAATTCTAGGAAGGCCCCTACTATTAAGGTAGAGGTGGAGAAATAGCTTAATGTAGGTTTTATCTACCGGGTTCCCCTGACTGAATGGGTATCCAACCCCATTCTCGTGAATAATAAGAAAGGAACCATCTGTGTCTATATGTATTTTCAAGACCTAAACAAGGTATGTCCTAAATACAACTTCCTAACACCTTTCATTGATCATATTCTCGATGAGTGTGAGAGAAGCAAGGTTTTTTCTTTTATGGACGGATTTTTAGGATACAACCAAATTCAGATTAAACTCGAGGATCAACATAAGACGGCATTTATTTGTCCTTGGGTTACCTTCGCATACCAGAAAATTCCTTTCGGCCTTAAAAACACCGAAGCAACCTTCCAATGAGCCATGACCTTCGCTTTTCATGATCTTAATCATATAGTTGAAGCCTACCTCGATGATCTTGTTGCTCACTCTCGTGAGAGAGTGGATCACTCTACCCACCTTCAGCTAGTTATTGAGAGATTTCACTATTATTGCATTCGTTTGAACCCTCATAAGTGCATCTTTTGTGTTAGGTTGGGTCATCTTTTAGGATTCTTAGTCTCTAAGACTGGGATCATGGTGGATCCTTTTAAGGTTGAGGAAATATTCGTCAGCTTCAAGGTTTATAGAGGAAATCTAAATTATTACATCGGTTTATAGTAAACTATGCCAATATTACTAAGGGTTTCATGCGCCTCTTGAAGAAGGACACTCCGTTTATATGGGATGAGCGAGCCCAAGAATCCTTTGATGCTCTTAAGAAAGCCTTGGTATTGACACCTCTATTGAAGCCTCCCGACTACAGTAGAGATTACTTTCTTTATATCACCGATGCAAAGGAACGGTTGGTAGGTTTTTAGTTCAGGAAGATGATGAGCTCCATGAGCACGTCTTCTACTACCTTAGTCGAAATTTAGTCGGTCCTGAACTCAAGTACTCTCATGTTGAAAAGCTATCTTTGGTTGTCGTACACGTGGTTCAAACATTATGACACTATATATTGCTTTGTAAAACTATCGTAGTTCATGATGTCAACCCATTTCAATACGTCCTTACTAGGTGTATCATAGGGGGGAAATATAATAAATGGATTGTCATCTTGCAAGAGTTTGATCTTGATTTTGCTTCGGCAAAATCCAAGAAATCACTATTTTTTACCGACTTAATATCGGACTTCCCTCGGTTATATGAGGACGTTATTCATGTCGATTCATTTGTGGATGAACACGTTTTCCTTGTCTCATATTTGGACCCCTGGTATGGAGACATTTTGATCTATCTTCAAACCTTGAAGTTATCTCAACATCTTTTGAGAGATAATCGAAGGTGTATATGATATCAAGCTAAGAACTACCTTATCTTTGGTGACACTTTGTATCGTCGATGCGTAGATAATATCTTGCATCATTTCTTGACTCACGAGGAGGTTGATTCTATTCTTAATGACTGTCACAGTGGGGCTTGTGGTGGTCATCTATCTGGGCTTGCGAAAACCCAAAAGATATTACGAGCCAATTATTTTTGGCTGTCTATTTTTAAATATTGTGTCGAAGCGGTGTGTCGAAGCGGTCAAGAAGTGTCACCCCTACCAGGTGTTCACTCGAAATATGTGCTCCCATCCAACCCCTCTTCACCCGATCATCACCATCGGTCCCTTCACCAAGTGGGGGGTGGATTTTTTGGATTGCAACCCAACTTCGGCTAGGGGGGATTAGCATATTATTGTGGTCATAGACTAATTTACTAAGTGGGTTGAGGCCATGCCTACAATTAAATATGATTGTAAGACTGTTGCATTTTTCATGTTCAATCAAATTATATCCCGGTTCAGAATCCTGAGTGAGATTATCACTAATCATGGCAGTCAATTTCAGAATGAAATGATGAAATAATTAGCATTTAAACTGGGGTTTAAACATGGTCATTATTCACCTTACTATCCCTAGGAAAATGGACAAGTAGATGCCGTGAACAAGTCTCTCAAGACTATTTTGCAGAAAACTTCCAGCCAAAGCAAATCTGACTGCATCTCATGTTGTACCCTGCGCTTTGGGCATATCGAGCCTCAATTAATACTTCCTCCAGTTTTTCTCCTTTTAAGTTAGTACATGGTGTGGAGTTGATCCTTCCTATTGAATGTGAAATCCCTTCTCTTAAACTAGCAGTTAAGATCCTACCTGACATTTTTGATCTCAAAGAACATCTCGTACACCTAGAGAGCCTAGATGAGCATCGTCGATATGCCTCTATGGCTATCGAAGTGAATAAACGATGTGTCAAGGTCTAGTTTGATAAGTTTGTCTATCCTCGGAAGTACGTTGAGGGTGACTTGGTCCTCTTGTATGACCAAGCCAAAGAACCAATGGGGGTGGGCAAGATCAACCCCATGTGGCACGGTCCTTATATCGTGCGACGTGTCTTAGAAAAAGGATCCTACGAATTAGAATACTATGAAGGGAATATGTTGGTTGAGCCCAAAAATGGGCTCTACTTGAAAATATATTACGCTTAAGCCCCAAGCTTGGGCATAAATCTCTGTATACTAGTGTATCTTAGTGTATATATCCTTTCCTTTTCGTCATCAGCTTGCTTATCGAGTTTTCCCTTGGTTGGCAAATGTCAATGGAGTCTTCAGTTTACTTAGGATTCGTAGATGGTGCCAGTCATCATACACGGAACTTGACTTTCGCTGCTTGGGTTGTTTACTCACCCAAGGGTCAACTGGTGTCTTTAGGTGGTGTTTTTCCAGGGCCATCAACAAATAATGTGGGTGAATATAGCGTCGTTATAGATATTTTACGCGATGCCATTTCACATGGTATTCATTCTTTAGAATTTCTCCCAGACTCCCAGTTAGTAGTATGTCAGTTGAACGGAAGTTATCGTGTGTGAGACCCTTCTCTACTCTGATGATTCCTACGGGTACAAATTTTGGAATGACATTTTGATTTTATTACTTATAATCACATACCTAGAAGTTCTAACTATGTATCTGATGCATATGATAATTATGTTTTAGATTGGAATTTTTCACATAACTAAAGTAAAGAAAACACATTCACCAATGTACACACTATAGTATAAGTAAAGTCGAAGACCAATGTTTTTATATTTCATTTCTCCAAAAAATATGGTGTTATAGTAAAAAATTGGGGCTCGCACCCTCAAAATACATATACAGACGATTGATACAATAACCACGACATCTACGCATGTGGCGCTAGATGTATGTCATGATAACATACTACAGTGTTTGTGAGACGTCGAAAGAGTCACACCCATGCACAAGGCACACCCACCACTTGTCACTGCATCTCCTTTGGCATATCCTCTACCTGAACCATGGGTATTATGTGTGTCAAACGAGATAGGTTTCCCTTCATATTTTGAAGCACTCTCTCCACATTTCCTCACGCTATCTCATCCCCTCAGTTCCTCCATCGGTGTTGTTGGAATCCATCTGGTCGTTGCGGACCTACGTCTGCACAACAAATCATTTTTGTTAGAATACTTGACACCATCCAAAAACATTTTTGTTTTTTTATTCCCTTTAAAAAAAACACAAAAAAATGAAATATATTTGAAAATCATTCCATACCTACGTCTCTATAGGCGGAACCTGGTGGTAATGGCATGTCTGGGTCTCCTCTGAAGTCGATCCCTGCATAAGGTTAGTCCTCGAGGGCTATCACCTGTCAGCGCCACTAGGAGAAGAACTCATCATTGTAGGCAGTCGGTACCCTACCACCTCCCAACCACCTCATCACCTCAGTCCACCATGACATGGTTGGATCAAGCGGTCTATGCAGAATGATATCAACTCTAGGGCTCAATATTGGAACCTTCTCGAAGAAAAAACTACATAATATAGATGCGAACACGAAGTTCTTCTTCCTACCTTGTTTGCAGTACTTCAACTAGCTCTTCATGGTAGCTAGTAGTGAGGTGCACCAGCCATATATTGTGGGCCATAAGAACTCAATGGATTAGAACATCAGTGGACTTGATTCCTGATGCAATGAGGTTGACCCCATGATCCATGTAATCATGAGAACAAAGATATTTAAACTCAAGATGTTGATCACCCGAATAGGGAGTTGGATCCCTACCTTTTTTGTGCCTGCAACACAGTGAGCGGAGATGTATTCCTCTATGTTCATTCCACTCCCAGCTCCCTTGGCTTTGAGGTTCACCACCACACCCCTACATGACAACCCTATAAGAAAGTATATATCCTCGAATTCAATTCTCAATGGTTGCCCATCCAGTTTGAAGGCCTCTGTATCCGGATCCCAAAAGTTCACCAGAATTTGGAGTAGCCTCACTTGATCCCTCATCCCTTTGAGAGACAAAAACTTATAAATCCCACATATTTTTAATGCTAATTGGTCCCCTGGATCTCTTTCCACTGCAGCATCAACTTCCTCGTGCTCTCTTTCTCTCCATTCAAGTACCATCCTGCAAGAAAAATCCAATTTTTGAGTCAAATTCCTTTAAAAAAACAAGTTACAGACTTGTACGCGAGCTGCAGTTTACATGGTCGTGTATAGGGATGCATATACACGGGTTTTTTTATAGCAGTCATGTATAGGACTGCGTATACACAACCCAGTGATCTATAGCTCGTGTACACCCTATTTCCTAATTGGCACATTAACAAACTCAAAAAGTTAGACCTAATTTCAAATTCCAATCCACTAGAAATGAAGAGGAGGGAAAGAGTACTTACTTGGTCTAGACGGTTGTAAATTATGTCGTTCGTAGCTCTCGCATTCAACACTTGAAGGTCGCGGGAAAATTTGGTCCAAAATGCACTATTTGGGTGAAAATGTGAAATGGTATGGTAAAATTGGTTATTTTTACTATTTATAGAAAAAAATTTACCCACTTTACATAGTTTTTGCTAATATTTTGACCTGGTGGACTAATAGTTCATTGGAAGGAGATGGTTTTGGTGGTTTTATCCAGGGATTCTTGCGGTTTCTAGCTTCATTTCGCCCATTCGTGACCTTGGCAAGTCTAATTTTGTTGACCAGCATGTAGGATAGGTCCTCACTCCATATTGCATTTTTACATTATTCTATGTCTATGATCCATATGCCTTAGGTACGAACCCATTTATTAGTGATATGAAACCTTCTTACTACTACTAGAAGTGTCATTGTTGAATGGTAGAGGCTAACCAAACATGGGTACCCTAGTTAGAACCTTTGTGCCATCTAGTGCCCATGCAGAGATTATTCCACAAAGACCAAGATCCCCTTATATATCCAATATGTCTTTGTGTTCGAGCCTCATATTCTTACTCATGAGCATGTTGACCTATACCTTCAGGACTCCCACGAGTCTTGTTTAAGCTATTTTCCGACTCTCTCAAAAAGAGAAAAGATTGTTGAGTGAACTTGTCTCTTTCACACTCGTAAATTGGATTTGAAAGGGCGTCTATTTGGTGTAAGTTTAACCCTTTTTTGGACCAAGTAGACTAATTTTGAAAAAGGAACACTCTAGTCACTAGTGGCTAGAAGAGTTCTCATGGGTATTGTTTTATACTTTTTCGGGCCTAGGGGACTAAATTTACGAAAAAGGACATTATTTGGAGTTAAGTTGTAATTGCATATCATTCCCTTGCTTGCAGTATTGAGCCTATTGTTGGTTCTTGCTTTCACATTATAATCCTATTATCTCAATAGTTTTCATCATCAGCCAAGCAGAACCTTGTTTATATCATTTGCGTTGCTTGACACCCTATACCCTACGAGAAAACATTCCCATGAGTGTCCATATCCTACATGCATCCCCTTGCATTAAGAATAGGTATGTTCCACTGTTGGATATAGTTTCTTACTCGCGACACTTGTTTCCTCCTCTATATCATAGCATTCATTTTTCTATGAAAAAACAAAGAAAGACAAGCAAGAAAAGAATATTATATCATGTTGGCAGCAGTCGTGTCACCTTTGAACAGAGAACAAACTTTTGATTCCACTTGTCATATGAATTTTGGGTTTAACATGACCTTAGGAAGTTGAGCTCGTTACTTAGATTTTACTCCTCTGACTGGTTACTCTTCCAGTCCCTATGGAGAATTTGATTGGTTCCTCCTGCATCACAAAGTTTCATCATTGAGTTTATACTGCCAGAGTCCTCCATCTGTCTCATGATATTGTTCAAAGGATTTTTATAATCATGTGTCATCCATTTCTCATAATTCTTGACTTTGCATGTCAGCCATACCCTCAGTGTGTCTGAGAGTTACATGAATTTGTAGTCCTACCATGCACCCGGGTCCTACTTTCATTATAGGTAGGTAACCTTAAACCCAACATTTGACATCTCCTCATTGGTTGTGGATTGGGGGGTTTCCCTTGTGTTTGAAGGAAAGAAATATATTCACACATTGGGATTCGTGTAGTGTCTTGGATTCCATTAGCCTTATTGGTGGTTTCCTCACCTTTGTCGGAAATTTTCCCTATTGGTTGTTATTCAGAGGGTCTTTTTTGTGCACTGCTTGCATTAGGTACATGTGAAAGACACACATGTTTGTTGGTTCTTGAACATGTTCTTCGTCCGAGTTCCTCCAAATCATCAAGATATTTCTTTGTACCACATGTTGACTGATGAGAGATTCTTTAATTCTCTTCTTTCAGTGGGTCTCCTTCCATCAACTTCAACTCATCTATTCTGGAAACGAGGCATAGATTCCTATGAGTACCTAGAGTATTGCATTTATCAGTGGTAGGTTCTCTCACCATCGACAGTTGGGAATACATCAATGTCTCATGATCGATGGATTCTTCAAGTGTTTGAACTCAACTCCTTTATTCACACTTGTAAACATGTACTCGGTGCTTTGATACCTACTTACATTATCGGTAGTTTGTCTCGTGTTTGTTAACGGTATACCTTAATGACCAGTAACCAAATGAAATCTCATTGTGTTCAAACTCAACTCCTTTATTCACATGATGTAGACTTGCACATTTGGCGGATCGTGTAGAAGACTTGAAGACATCAGTTCATAGTCACAGCTTTCCTAAGTTGTTGCTATCATTCATTGGACCAGTACCTATATGACTTCAGTGATCATGGGAGATCAAATTGTACTCCATTGTATACAAATATCTTCAGATTGATTTTTAGACTAGTTTTCACTAGGCCTTGTTTGTGACTATGATAGCCTATGGCATGTATCTACTTTTGTATTGCCTATTCATGGCCATGAACAATTGTTTGGTATATTTCCACATGGATCTGCAGTGTAATTCAAATTGGCAGCCATGTGCACAAAGTCATTATGGATTGTAATATTCTCATGAGCAAGTATTTCATCCAGTTAGGTCTCTATTACTCCACTTCTGGGAATTATAATGTATTTTGACCATCGTAGATACTCCTCTGACCTCACACATTAGGGAGCATGTGTTATAGCAATATTTGTCTCACTCCATGCAACTTGCTCATAAGTCCTTTTCCATTTCCCTATGCAGACTTGAAGTCCCTTTTTGCAATTCCCAGAGCTAAAAAACATGTTTTTCCACATATACGCGCCCTAACGGCTATACAGCATGCATATACCTAGGTTGCACCATTACAGTCTGCATACATTGGGTTTTGTTCCCAAAATGAAAAAATGGTGTCAGGTTTCCATGTCATGTCATGAGATCCATGATCCTTGACCTTCCATATACTGGAAACATTCTGACTTGGCCCTTTAGTTCCATTTGAAGGCTATAAATGGGTCATATCCAAGCTGTGGAAAAGAGAAGAATTCAACTTTGAGAGAAAAGTTACTCTAGAGAAATTATTCACTTCATATTGAGTCTGCATCCCTTTGTCCTTTTAAGTTTGAACACATTGTTCAACCCCCAAGCTCTTCCCTATTTGATGGAGAATCTCATTGTCTCTCTTATATGAGATTGCCTTTGGTTGAGGATTGAAGTGGTGGAGGCTCATCTAGAAGGGACTTAGTTTCTCGGTTATGAGACGTGCCGACACGGAATTTTGTCATTCATACACTTTTGTTGATCATATTTTAATAGAAATATTCTTTTCTCATCCAATTAATGTCTTGCAAATATTTGAATTGTTATTCCATGGGCATATTTGTTATGAATATTAATGGATTACGCTATTATATATGCTAAATTTATATATTATCACCATATGCTTGCGTATCTTGGTTGTTGAGGACAAGTTGCAGGTGTGTAGCTTTGAGTTGAGTGCTCAATGGTGGTCTTCTTCGAACATCCGGACAAGGTTGGCTCTTTATCTTGTCTTGCTAGCATCTTTGTTTATATAGCATACTTGAGACTAGAGTTAATTTCTATATTCATTACGTCTGTTGTGGTTTACTCCATGCCATAGAGTGATTTTCCTCATAACACCTATGTTTCATTTTTTAACGATCTTGACATAGAAATGGGAACTCTGATCGAACTTGGTTTCATTTTTTAATGATATTGGAACCAGAAAAGCTATGCTCATAGACCTCCACTTGATCACGGCTTCCAAGAGGACAATGCTCTGGAAGAAATACATGTCAAGGGACAAACCTTAATAATGGCTCCGAATAGATCTTCGCTATATGGCAGAACCACGCTTTGGAAGGAATACATGTCGATGGTCATGATAGGGGTAGAGATATCAGCCTCTAATATCCCTATTGAAGAGATCACCATGTAAACTACCGGATCTAAATAAGAATAAGGGAGATATTCCTTATCATTCAGAGTTGAATGCATGGGACAGGTTGCTACATAATTGACCTATGGCGGGGTGGATGTATCTTTCATATAAGGACCATTTAGGGAAGTTGGATGGTTGACCATCGTATGAGGGCCAATGAATGAAAGTTGGTCTATTGTCACTATGTTTCCATTGTGAGGGAAACACATCACTCAAAATACTATGGACACAAGATCCTTCATATCATAGACATAGTCTCACCCGAGGAGAAAATTAAAATCCAAGGGGTCATGGACTACCATCACATCATTATAGACAGTTTTCCCTCCTAAAATAATAGGAAACTAAGGAAGGATACCTAAAGGTTGACTATCCCTTTTGTTAAAAGCCAAAAGATTCTAAGTCATCAATGCAAGCTGAGGAGAACCTAAATCCTACCAAGCAATAGAGGATAAAATACTAATTGATGCACCTTCATCGACAATAGTCTGAGGAACGTTCCTACCACAAAATTGAACAGTGATTTGGAAACGCATATAGGAAGGAAGACGAGGTTCTGGAATTTCACCCCAATCAAAAATAATGAGCTCATTAATCAAAGGGGGGTCCATTGTAATGGGTGTAGTGTCCCCTTTTCCAGAATAATCTATAGAAACAAGAAATACCTTAGTGACATCCTCACTCTTCCTAGGAGGAGTGGGATCGACCAAAGGTGGTATTGGATCGATCGATTTAACTTCACTCTCTAAGGGGAGAGTGGGATCGATCGAAGGTGAAATCAAATCGATTACTTGATAAACCATCTCAAGTGAATATGGAACTGGATGGATTACCTTATCAACCTGATTGACTGATGATGGAACCAGATTGACCAGTTCATCAACCTATGGTGGGTTGGGAGATGGAAGTTGTTGTTGGACATCAGCAATCATTTCCAACATATGTGAAGCCTCATCCATATGAGGTAAAAGGTAATTGTGGTTCATTTCCTTACATAAAAAGAAAGGAAATTTGACTTTACCCTTCTTACTTCCAACCTGATTATCACTAGTTGATGGTTTGTCACCAGCATGACCTGCAACGGCTGATGACATGGGTTGAGAACCACCATGAGAAAATGAAGGATATGGTTGAGGATATGGATCCTTAAGGTTGGGATATAATTCTAAGATGAATCCATAGCATAGAGATTGAACACAACCAACCTCATCCCAAGAGATATGGCCTTTAAGAAAAGGTGGAGGATCCCCAATTTCTCTCTAACAAGACTGGCGCTCCCCAGAGTTGAACACAGGGCACCATTTTACAAATTGGTGCTCCTCTAACATGGAAAGGTAGCACCATTCCATGAAGTGGCACTCCCCCAGAATGTACAAGGGGCACCACCCTTCATAAATTCCCAAATTTGGTCAAATTTTCCAAGAACAAGGTGTGTTTCTGCTGTCAAATGAGAGGGATTCTTCTTCCAACATGACTTAGGGATTGTGAAAAATATTTTCATGGTGTCAAGGGGTTTCAACACTCATAAAAATGAATGCTACACTTGGTAAGTTTCATAAGACACTTGCAACAGTGCATGTGACACTTAACAAGGTGCATACGTCACTTTGCGACATGTGCGATACTTAGGGTGTGAAACTAAGTGTGGCATTTCGGTGTGTAATAGTAAGTTCTCAGATAAAAGTGTTTTCCTATGGGATACCATAAACCAAATTCCAACATGCATTTTATATGTTTGAATATTATTTTTATTGCCTACACATGTGTTTCCTTTGGTGTAGCTTGAAACCTTCCAACTAACCCTATTGCCTGCACAATATCTTGTCTTGAATATGTCACATGCAGGAGGCTTCTTATCATTGATATGTACTAATTTTGATTTTTTTCCTTTGATTCATATTCTTTACTTAACTTACATCCAGTGACCATGGGTGTCCTAACATGTTTACAGTCTTCCATTTCAAACTTCTTCAGCATCTCTTTGATATATTTGGTATGAGAAATGAATATGCTTTTGTTGGTTTGAGTGATCTACAACCCTAGAAAGAATCACAATTCTCCAAGCATGCAGATCTCAAATTCTTTTTTCATTTCTTCAGCAAAATTTTGGCTCATTTGATAACCATTACTTCCAAAAATGATATCATCCACTTATACCACAACAATTAATATATCTTTATGACTTAGTTTTATGTAGAGATTGATATTGTTGTTCCTCTTATGAAACCTTGTTGTAGTAAGTAATTATCAAGTCTTGAATAACAAGCTCAAGGAGTTTGATTTAATCCATAAAGTGATTTCTTCAATATGCAAACATAGTCTTCATTTTCTAATAATGAGAATCCTTTAGGTTTTTCAATGTACACCTCTTCCTCTAAATGTCCATTGAGGAATGTTGACTTGACATCTGTCTGATATAATTTGAATTTCTTAAATCTTGTAAATGCCAAAAACATTGTAATGGATTATAATCTTGCAAAAGGTTTATTCAAAGTCAATTCCATATACTTGATCATACCCTTTACACACCGGTATTCCTTTATTTCTTACCAATTTTCCTTCTTCATTCAACTTATTTTTGAACACCCACTTTTTACCAATAACATTCTTGTCTTTGAGTCTTGGGACAAGTTCCCATGTCTGATTTTTCTCAATCTGGTTTAACTCTTCTTCCATAGAATTTACCCAATGTTGATCATTACTTTATTATGAAAAAAAATTAAGGCTCTATTTTGGACATCAAAGAGAGATTTACTTGTTCAAGATTGTTTTCTAGTTCTCTCCTAGTCCGAGCCTTACCATTTTTATCACCAAGAATTAAATTTTCTGGATAATTTTTCTGTACAAACCTAGAAGGTATTTGTGTGTCTTGGCATTTTGTTTCTTCTTCTTCTTCATTTTCTTGTTCTTATTCTTCATATTCTTCTTCTTATTCTTTTTTGTAATATATTTATTTTGCTTCCAGTTGGTTCTTTTATGGTCGTTCTTCATCTATTTTGACATTTATGCTTTCAACAATCTTCTACAATCTTTTGTTATAAAATCTATAAGATTTACTTCTTGGTGAATATCCAAGAAAAAAATTCTCATCTACTCTTGAATCAAACTTTCCTAGATACTCATCATCTCGTTTGATGTAACACCTTCTTCCAAATATTTTGAAGTCTTTGTAAAATATTTTCCCTGTGTTTAGAATATAAATAACAGTATAAATTGCTTCTCTCAAAAAATTGTTTGATAATATTGCTTCATTCAACATTGCTCTAGCAATCTCTTGTACATGTATGTTCCTCCTTTCAACCACTCCATTTGTTGAGCAGATATTTCAACTGAATGTTGTCTTCTTATTCCATGAGCTTCATAGAATTCTTCAAATTCATTTTCTATAAATTCACCTCCATTTTCTGACCTTAAACATTTGATTTTTAGGTCAATCTCAATCTCAACTAAAACTTTGAATGCTTTAAAATTTTCAAATGCCTTGAATTTATTTTTAAGAAAGGTAACCCAAGTCATTCTTGTATAATCATCAATGAGCAACATAAAATAGGTTTCTCCTTGTAAGATTTTTGTTCTTGTTGGTCCACAGAGAAATGTATGCACAAGTTCCAATGGTTTGGATGTTGCATATTCATTTATCTTGAAGCTCATCCTTGATAGTTTTCCATGTTGAGACTACTTACACATGGTGTTTGAGGGTTTTGTGATCTTTGTCATATCTCTTACCGCTTTTTTAGTGATTATTTTTACTAGGTTGTCAAAGTTCATGTGGCCCATTCTTTTATGCCACAACCAAATTTCATTTGTCTACCCTATGAAACATTTTTCTCCATTAATCTCATCAAGAATATATACATTGTTTGGATTTCTAATTTCTTTTGCAACCAACTTACCTGAATATTCTTGTATTATCTTACATCCTTGATAGTCCTTGGTCACACATCTGGATTACACTAAGAAGATTGTGTTTCAAGTTTTCAACACACTGAACCTTTTTTTCCTTATCCCTTCCATTGTCAAGACTGAGAGTTCCCTTTCCAACTATCCTTGAAATACCATTGTCTCCAAAGGTAATATTTCCTTCATTATTCCTCAAGGTGATCAACTTTATCCTATCTCATGTCATGTGACTTGAGCACCCACTCTCAATGTACCACTTATCCTTATTATTTTGTGCATGAGCGCAGATTGAATGAACAAGGATTTTTTCTTCTTTGTTCCCTTTGTTTCTGATTTATTTCAATAACTTTTTAGGCTTTCTCTTTCTGATTTCTTTTTAAATTACTTCTGCATAATTTTTCTATATATGCCCATAATTATTGCAGTTATAACATATGATATTATAGTTCAGCAAAGGGGAAAATGGGTTGTAATTTCTCATTGAGAATCCATAGGTATCTTTGTTGTTATCCCTTATGTAACCACCTTTTACATTCATTCTAAAATATATTGCTTTATGACCAAAACAATTCCAAGAATAACAATAGCCAAGGAATGAATTTTGGTATCTGATTGTGTGATTTCCTCTGGATGGGAGAGTCTTCCTGATTTTTTCCTTGTGAGGAAGATTTGTCTCATGTGGAACACTTTGTTCTTCTTTCCTGTTGTCTTCAAACTTGATAGATTTTTTGAGTATATCAATATAACTCTTGGTATTTTCTTCTATTGATTTTTTTAAAGAGGTCGAGGATTCTTCTTCAACAACTAACTTCTTTTCACTTTAGTCAAGACCATTATTTTCAAATGGAAATATTTGACAGTTTAAGATTTCATTTAAGGTTGTAGATCTCTTTTCAAATTTCATGTTGAGATTTGATCTTTAGAACTCCTTTCTTAGACAAACTATTTCATATTCTAGACTGTTGCAAACATCTTCTATTTATTTTAGTTGGGTTATTAAGACTTCTTCAATATGTTTTTCCTCTTTTACTTGATTTTTTAAGTTGATAATGATTTTTTTAGTTTCATCAAAACTTTGTTTTATACCTCTTATTTACTTTTTATACTTCTTCAGCTACTCCTTTTGTATCCTTTTTTTGTTCCTCGGTCTCTCTATTTCATTTAGATCACATATGAGCTCTCCTTCAAGATCCACTTTAGCATTAATCTAATTATTATCTTGTTCTATTGAATCTGTTTTTCTGTTAGTCTATGTTTCTAGACCCATGAAGATAATATCTTATGTTTCATTTCCAGTGTCATTAGACGAGTTGTTGTTCTCATTGGTATACGTATTCTTCTTTTCCCTGAAGAAATTTCTTCACTTTTCAATATTTCCCTTCTTATACCTTTTGAAGTTGGAATCTTCTTTATCAATTTTATTTTTGTAAGGGAATTTAGCAACAAAGTTTCATACTTCTCCATAATCAAAACATTTTAAGGGAATCTTACCTCTACATTTTCCTGGCCCTCTCTTGAGATTCCTGACAAAATTGGATTCTTCTTCATCTAATTCGTTGTTTGAGTTGTCACTTGTTTTGTACTCTTCTATCTTTGTCTTCTTTGATGCCTTGAAGGATTCTTCCTTCCTTGACAAATTTTCTAGATTATCTTGTTATATCCTCATTTCAAATGCAGTGAGGATTTCGTGTAACTCATCCATTTTAATCTTGTTTAGGTCCTTTAATTATTCAATGGAAGATATCTTGGGATTCAATCTTGAGGAGAGTGATCTAAGAACCTTTTGCACAATGATATCTTCTTCGATATCTTCACCAAATCTTTAATTGTGTTGACAATATCATCCACATCAATAAAATATGTTGTAATACTCTCGACTTCATTCTTCTTAAGGGTTTTAAATTGTCCTTTATGGGTTTGTAATATTTCCTTCCTGACCTTGTCATCCCCTTCATATATTTTCTATAACTTGTCCCACATCGCTTTTCTTGAATGATAATGCATAACTTTGAAAAATAATGATTTTGCTAGGCCGCACATGATTACATTCTTGGCCTTAGAATTATTGTCATTGAGCCTCTTTCCAGTTGCATATATAGGTGGAGTGGCTAGACCTGTGTAACCATTCTAAACTGCACTCCAAATGTCAAACACAAGTTCCATCAAATAGATTTTCATTATTGTTTATTCATTTTTGTTGTAGGGATTCACCTTCCAATGGTTAGACTAACCTTGAAGGAACTTGCTCTGGTACCAATAGTTGGAACACTTACTTATACTAACATGGAGGGTGAATCAATATAAGACTGTTTTTACTTTTCTTGTCGTATTTATCAATATATTACTTCACCAATCATAATCAATTAATGATAAATGTATACACAAACATGCAATCCACTGTACACAAAAATTTAATGTGGAAACCAAACTGGGAGGAAACCAAAAAAAAAATCTTTATAAAATCATGTAGGCACCAACTTGCGGGAGACACCAATCTCCTCAGCTAAGCACCAACTTAGCAATGTCAGGAGACACCAACCTACAACTTACAATGTTTGCAGGAACCAACCTACTGGAGACACCAATCTCCTCAACTGAGCACCAACTCAGAAATATGTAGACACCAATCTCCTCAAGAAGTCAACAATACTAGATCATATATTTCCTTCAAGCCTTCACCTGTTTAGGTTTTTAGTTTTGTCTCTCCTATCATAAAATTCTTCACAGTTCACAATCTACATAATTCATACGTTCCTTGTAGCTCTCAACCACCCTTAGACGTTCATATTTTATTTCCTTTTATTATTTTGCATCCTCAGACTTCAAACATCCACATTTTTGGTTTCTATACTCTCAGAATTCCTCACATACTTACTCACACATTCACTATGAGCTTCATATTTGAATCTCTCTTCCACTCACATACACTCCCTTTCTCATTCATTATCATAACTCCCTCAAACTATGAAAAATTATCCAAGCATAATTATTTATGCAAGCCCATACACCAAGGGGTTTTTCCACAAAGATATATTGTGCTCAATGGGTTGGCTTCAGATCCATTGTTTCTCCATTGAATCAGACTACAACACTCCCTCAAAATATAGCACTAACACCTTTCATTTCACACAATCTACTCACAAACCATAGCATGGGCTTCAACACTTAACAATCATCTGATGTAGTCCCTTGAATTGATCGTGGTCGTTGATCTGTTCTCTACCCATCAAAACACATAGCATGAACCTTAAAATTATTTTCATTGAGCCTCTTTCAAGTTGCATCTATAGGTGGAGTGGCTAGACCTCTGTAACCATTCTCAACTGCACTCCAAATGTCAAACACAAGTTCCATCAAATAGATTTTCATTATTGTTTATCCATTTTTTTTTGTAGGGATTCACCTTCCAATGGTTAGACTAACCCTCAAGGAACTCGCTCTGGTACTAATAGTTGGAACACTTACTTATACTAACAGAAGGGGTGAACCAGTATAAGATTGTTTTTGTGTTTCTTGTCGTATTTATCAATTTCTTACTTCACCATTCATAATCAATTAATGATAAATGTATACACAAACATACAATCCACTGTACACAAAAATTTAACGTAGAAACCGAACTAGGAGAAAACCACAAAAACTTTTCCTTATAAAATCATGTAGGCACCAACCTACGGGAGACATCAATCTCCTTGGCTAAGCACCAACTTAGCAATGTCAAGAGACACCAACCTACAACTTACAATGTTTTTAGGAACCAACCTGCTAGAGACACCAATCTCCTCAACTGAGCACCAACTCAGAAATATGTAAACACCAATATCCTCAAGACGTCAACAATACTAGATCATATATTTCCTTCAAGCCTTCACCTGTTTAGATTTTTAGTTTTGTCTCTCCTGTCATAAAATTATTCACAGTTAACAATCTACATAATTCATACGTTCCTTGTAGCTCACAACCACCCTTAGACATTCATATTGTATTTCCTTTTATTCTTTTGTGTCCTTGGACCTCAAACATCCACATTTTTGGTTTCTATACTCTCAGAATTCCTCACATACTTACTCACACATTCACTATGAGCTTCAGAGTCGAAGCTCTCTTCCACTCACATACACTTCCTTGCTCATTTGTTCTCATAACTCCCTCAAACTATGAAAAATGATCCAAGCATCGTTACTTATGTAAGCCCATACACCAAGGGATTTGTCCACAAAGACATATCGTGCTCAATGGGTTTAATTTAGATCCATTTTTTCTCTATTGAATTAGACTGCAACACTCCCTCAAAATCCATCACTAACACCCTTCATTTCACACAATCTACTCACAGACCATAGCATGGGCTTCAACACTTAACAATCGTCCAATGTAGTCCCTTGAATTGATCATGGTCGTTGATCTATTCTTTACCCATCAAAACACACAGCATAAGCCTCGTCACTCAGCATTTGTCTATTATTCCCTCAAACTAGTTCCACATTCCCTGGATATTGGGACTACCGGGGTACCAGGGCTATCAGGTCCCTGGGATATTGGCCCATTGAGCCCCCAGGACTAAAAAATTGCACTAATGATATCTCTGGTATCTAATATGGAACCTTGCTTCATAGAACCATGATACCAGGATATCGGCCCACAGGCCCCCCAGAGCTTCAATGCAACCATGCTCCTCCAATCCTCTGATATTCGATATGACCACATCTTTCTTGGACAAGTGGCTCAATCATTTCATGACACATGGACTATTTTCATAAATCATGGAACTAACATGGCATATGATGTGACATTGGTCACCTACAACCTCTTTTTTTGATGTTTCCTCCATGTGCATCCCTTCCACGGGTGTTGGATGGTGTGGAACTGATGTGGTGTTGATGTGTCTGCTATCATGGCATCATAGTTGTACCACTAGCCACTGGGATGTCGAGCCATCAGGACTTCAATGTTGCAGAATGTTCAATCTCTTGATATATGATATGGTGATATCAGGCCACTAGGATATCAGGCCCCTACACCCCCGGGAATTTGATAATGTGTGTACTCTCTATTTTATACGATATTTGATATGCTACCTGGGCCACTATGTTGACATGGTTGTTTGTTTTGGCATGGAAGATGGTGTGGACTCCATGTGTACCACTGTATTGACGTGGTTATCGATGTGGCATTGATGTGGCTTCAAAGTTGGCCCATCATGCATCGACCTATCGAGTGTTGGGCCCCCGGGCTCCCTGGCCCATGGAACTTCAACACTGCACTAAAACACCATCCTTCCAACATCTGATATGTCGATATCATATATGTTGGGCCCCACGAATAAAAGGTAACTTCATGTGCAGGGTTTCGTGTCTCTTCCACTTGCATTCAAACTTATGTGATAATGTTTTTCCTTATAAAGTCTTCAAACATGGTTTTCCCCACAAATGTGGGATAAATAATTTATGTAAAAACACCTCCATTTCATCCTTTGACTTCAAAAAACTATGATCACTCTGGTTAACTAGGTCTAAAACCTTAATACTGCTCAGACCTTTGATGGGGTTGTCTCGTCTAGTTTCTAATCACATAGCTCCTTCTTTATTTTTCAATCTCATTTGGGTTGATTGTTCTTACACGTTCTTTCTTGTCTTCATTCACACAGAGTAAACACAAAATCTCATTAACATGTAGATAAATTCACACACTCCTCGAAGACCCTCTGCTTCTTTGTCTGATTGGATTATGCTTGGTCTCTATCTAGTGGTCTCCCCCTATCTTTGACATTAATGAAATCGATGATAGTCCTAACGGTCTCCCCCTATATTCAACATTAATTATATTGATGATATTCATAGTATTATCTACCTTTGACATCAATGATAACATCATTTCCAACAAATTGTATCAAAGCTCTTTCTTGCGCACAAAGTGGGATAATTTTAGGGGCATAAAGTGGAATTTGTTTTCTATTTTTTCATATACTTTGTGGAAAATGGAGGATCCAATAATTTAGATTGATTTTTGGAAATTTGTGTTAATTAATTGTGTTGGTTGTCATTTATTTAAACCTTTGAAGCAATTCCAATAGAAAAATTCGGTAGCCCCAACAGTATGGTTAAGGGACTTCAGTTTTATTGATGTATAATGGTATGAAGATTAATATATTTGTAGGTAAGACTATTCTATATGGATATTACATGTCATGCCATTTCCGATGATATTTGGAACGTCACATAACTCGTCATGATTAGAGAGTTATGGCCTTGTGAAGTTGGAGAACCCTCATAAGTTATCTAGAGGGTTAAAGAAATCAAATTATTCTAGAAGCTCCTAGAAAAAGTTGACTAGTCAAGTGGGTGAAACTAGGAGTTAATCATGGGTTAAGTTGTTGCAATAAGAAAATAATTAAAAATAACTTAATTGCAACTAGAAGTGGATAATTTATTATTTTTAGCAAAGTGAGTTAGAAGTGGACAAGTGGTTAGAAGCGGGTTAACCCTAAAAGAAGGAAATTGGATTAAGTTGGTGTTGGTGCAATTATATGTTCAATATATTGAAATCATTTAATATGTCAATCTCGTTTCGTAATAAATAGATTTTATTCACTATATGTGTCGATAATAGATAAATTCCTATGTCTGATGAGTATAGCTTATATAAGAAAACACTCTAAAACCAAATACTTTTTTTTCACACTTTTCAAATAACACTCTCCATAGAGTTCAAAAATCAGAAAGAAAAACTCATAAACAAGCATATGATCTAAAGTTCTTGCTCAAGTGGTGAATCTGTTCATTGCAGGCTCATGAAAGGGAAAGATGAACTTTGACTATGTCTCCTGGAGAAACTAAACTAACATCCATTAACACTCTACATATTCTTAAAAGAAAGTTCAATCAATCCTAGAATAAATACCAGGTAAAGTAAGACACTCCATTATAGGTGCATGCAGGGTGAAATATGGAGGTCTTGATTGTGCTTGTGTTTGAAACATGTATCCTAATCACTTCTAGAAGAAACTCTAAGTGTGGTGGGATACTCCATTATAGGCTCATGTAGGGTGAAAGATGGAGATCCGAATTGTCCCTAGATCTGAAAAATAGAAACAAACACTAAAGCATTTATTCTAACAAATGATTGTCTTCATACACACACAAAGATAACAAGTAATTACTTAGAAATTGTTTCACTCATAAATCTCACAGTGCACACAAATCTCTTACTCACTTTGAAACCACACATCTATATTGCATGCTATCAAGTGTATCACTGAAACATAACAGGAATAAAGTTAGATATTATGATCAAACATTGAATTATTCTATCAACACTCAGAAAAATGAAATTATATTCACACATAAATAGAAGGAAGCTTACCTTGGTTGGGTTGGTGGGCCCTTGTCATACCAATAAGGAATCTTTTAAAATAAACTTACAAAAGAGAATATTTGAACACACACATAGAATCCATGAACTACAATTTATATCATTACTTCATAAAATAGGGGTACAATCAACAGTCTTCAAGAATCAATCTTACAGCATAACAATACTTAATTCTATCTCTCATTATCTATCATCTACAAGGATCTCTCTTTAAAGATAAATAGTCGTTACAATCAAAGTCTGGAGATAACATTGAATGTCTGCACAAATATTACAATTGGTTGATGTATTGTTTTTCAAGGGAACGATTTCATCCTCATGACACGAAGTGCATGAGTGATGAAATGTATAATGTATTTGAACAAAGAATGTTTGAGCCACAAAATTCCTTGGACCCATTGAGAGAAACCTCATTCAAACACCCAAGCCTGCAAATGCGGAACTGGTTTCAGATGCGCACAGCTGGAGAAAAATACTGGTACCGGATGCACACAGTCACATAAATCGGTATTGAATGCACACAGTCACATAAATCGGTACCATACTAACACATTACTAGGTACCAGATGAACTCATCATTGGTACTGGACGAGTGCAGAGATAGGTACCGGATGAGCGCAGAAATAGGTACCGGATGAGTTGAGTACTGGATGAATGTTGAAACAACTATCGGATGAATAAGAGTTGTTGTTGTAAGGTCTTCTTGGATCATTCAAATTAATTAGAGAGCATTAAACATCAATTATTCAATCCCAATTATTAATAAATCTCATAAATCATGATTAAACATAAGTTACCTCATATATACATAAGAATGGCTAAAACACATGTCTATTGAGGAAAATAGGAAAATAGTGTATATGTCTGAGGAAAAATTGGTCAGAATATGGGACAAGATAAGGAAATTGGAGGTAACAAAAAGGAGACTCAACATTTCCCCCATTCCTAGGTCATTGCATGTCCTCATTCAAAAACAATTATTGAATCGGTCCTCAAAATTGCAAAATTGGTGTTGTCCTCCACCTCGCTTGAACATTAATTGTATGGTTTTAAGATATCAAACCCTGAAGCCTCATCCTTAAGATCCCTCTTAATCACTCGTGTGTATTGTATCAGGCGGAAAACCTTCTTGAGCTTGGTAGAGACCTCATCATGCTCATCTTGTAGTCTTCGGTTATTCTCCTTCAGTTGTGCATTTTCTTTCTTGATGTGCATGTCCAAGACTTTATACTCCTCCACTTATTGCTTCAATTATTCATGTTGTTTTTTAAGTCTTTCGAATTTAATTACCAATTGATGTTTTCTCATAGGAATGACATGATCAAGTGTTGCTTGCTCAGTTATATCCTCCATGGCTTCAACTTCCCTCCTTAAATATTTCAGTGTCTCTGTCACTAATTCATTAGCTTTACTAATAGTTGTTACATACATATCTTCTTTCTCTGGTGAGGTTGGAATGTCAACTAGATCCGTTGGGAAATAAGGAACATGAGGAATTGTCACCTTCTTATCCATGCTCCGAGTGGTTCTGCGTACTGGGCTTGATACTTCCTCGAGTATGCTAATTGGAATAGAAATTTCATTCTCAAACAATCTCCTTTTCTTCATTTTAGGCTCAAATATGGGAACTGGACTTCTTTTTTCATGTGCCTTCCTCATTTTTCTTCTAGAGGACTCGGAGGGAGGGACTATAATTTGTTCTTCTTTTGTACTCCTTATATTTATCCCAGAGGACTTAGATGTAGGGGTTGGAACTTGTTCCTTTGGTGTACTCCTTGTCTTTCTACTAGAGGACTTAGATGTACGAGATGGAACTTGTTCCTCTGGTGTAGTTCTTGTCTTTCTACTAGAGGACTATGATATAGCACTCCCTTCATTAGCTCTAAATTTATTCTTACTTTTGACTCTCAATTCAGGGGTCTTCTTTAATTATCCAACCTTCTCCTTGGGTACTTCAACAATTACTCCTGGAACACTATCTGCAAATTCTCCAACCTTCTCCCGAGGTAAATCAAAAATTACTTCGGGAACACTACCTGCAATCTCTCCAGCATCACGACCATACCTTTGTTTCTTCCTCTTTTATCACTAATTTGTGTTTTACTTTTCGTGGTCAGTTTTGGGTGAATTTCCTTGGTTTTGGATGACTGTTCCACCATAGTTGTAGGTTGTTCACCTAACACTACTATCTTTCCTTTGTCCAATTTTCTTACAGATTTTGGTGAACTAGGGCCAACAGGATCTACTTCACTATCAGATTTCTTTCCTTTCTTTCTATTGTCTCCCTTCTTCCTACCTGACTCCTTACTATGTTCCCCTATTATATTTCCTTCTACAGACTTAGAAACTTCTTGAGAAAAATTTAATGTGAGGATTTTCTTCCAGTTTTTGTCTTTTTTTCTCAACTCATGAACAACCAGTAGTTTCATCAACCCATGGCGATAGATACTGGTTTCAGGCTTCTTATAGGCAGACTTAACTCATATCACCATCTTATTCAAACTCATCCAAAGAAAATGGGGAAAGTCTATTTGTGGTCCTTCTTCAAAATGCAACAAGAGACTTAAATGATAAAGGAAAGTTATTGCATACCTCTCTTCACAAGTTAAAAAATTTTGTAAGTAGAAAATCATCGTCCAATATTCTTCTTTGATCGAGCTCCTGGAGATACCTTTTGTCCAATCTGGGTCCAGGTGCTTGGGCTTCAAAAATTTCTAAGAGAGGCTCCTATCAATGATGATGCCTTTGAAATACTTCTCTCTGGTAGAAGGTAACTATGTCGCTTCTTCTATGGTGTCTTCAGTGATCGTGAGTTTTAGTTCCCCCAACTGGATGCTCTCTCTGTCATAACTTTGGGGAAAGGCGTGAGATACCCCCTCATGATGTCCTCTGAATTTTTCTAAGAATGGAACCTAGTCAGTCCTTTCAAATTTTTATTTTCATGCTTTATACTCCTTAGTTTCTCCGTACATATGGAACACGGGTCTGTGCCTGTCAACCCCATGCTGACTTAAAAACGGGTCTCAAAACAAGTGTAGTCAACAGAATTCGGGAAAGGGTTTGGTACTGGAAGAAAAATTATGAGAACAGGGGATGGAGGTAGAGTAACGAGATAGTAGGAGCGAATAAAGTGGTAGTTGTTATAACCCTAAATTGCACCACACATGCTTACCTGGCATCAGGCCAACTCATATCTCTTCCTTGCCAAAGCCATGCTGAATAAACTCTTGAAAACCCTCTTAAATCAAGTGGTCCGTGCCCTAACCCTCTACTGCATGCGTTGGAACGCTGGCAGGCCCACTACTGCACATGTTGGAACGTTAGATGGCCTACTACAGCCCGCGTTTACCTAACAAAGCACAAAAACAGGAAATTTGTCGACGGGACAAAAAGCTTTGGGTCAGTTAACTGAAACTCCCAGCCATGCATGGCCGAGAGTTCATCCAAAACCCTAGCTCCTTCTAGCCTATAAAAGAAGGGGTAGGGGTACTATTTGGAGGGGGGGGAATCATAGCAAAGAAACTCTGCCCAATTGCCGAAACCATTTTGTCCCAACCCTTTAGCCTTTCCTCAAGCTTAAGGAGAATTCAAGCAAAGCAGTTGGAGGACAAAGAAGAAGAGGAGCCCAGGATCAGGATCAAGGAGCGGTGGTTGATCTCTATCATTATTGTAAGTTGATTCATCTTGAGATTAATAAAGAATACTTTTCCCGTCCCAATGCATGAGTTTTATATGTTTTATTCGATTTATGCTTAATCTCTAACCCTCTAGTAGAAAAATAGCATGCATGCATAGTGTTTTGTCTTGATTGCAGGATTGTCTTTGGAAGGAGCAGCAGAAGCAAGCGGATAAAGCGCAACGGAGGATCTACACCAAACATCAGTAAAAAAGGTCAGTGGGTTATTTCCATTGTTTGCATGTGAAAAAGGGTCTTAGGTTTGGGGTGGTAGATTAAAAGTGATTTCTTAAGGGTCATGATCTGCATGCAAGTTTAAACCCTAGCTTGTTAGTCTGTAGGGTATTATTTCCCAACAACAGAATTGGTGACTCCACTGGGGAAGATACTCTTAGGGTTCCCGGATTTTGTTGAAGGTTTTTGGGTAGTTTGAGAAATTAGATTCTCTGTTTCTTTGTTTGTCTGTTTTCTGTTAGGTCAGAGCTAGCAGGGAACCTGGTT
>ML849181.1:13222-31481 GCA_009831015.1 Picea engelmannii
CTCTCTAACCTTTCAACTTTGTAGGCACTCTAGCCTTTCATCAAATAAACAAAAATACATTATTAATCTGGGGGCTCAAAACTAGGGTATTACACTTAGTGCTTGAATTTACAAAATAACTAAAATCGAAATGAAAGAATAAGCAAATAAACCCACCATCCACACAATTGAAAGCATGGTGCCTCTTAGTATTATCGAACAAATCGATAAGTGCGGACACAAACTGATCTCCCTAGTTTCACTACGAAACTAGAACAAAACAAGACAGTACACTACCCTTTCCTTAGATTTCAATTATCAAATGAGAAATGGATGTAGAACATACCTTTTAAATATCGAAGATCTGACTTTGCCAATGCAATCCAAGCTCCATCACGAGGCTTATGGAGAAATATCTGCAAAAGAACACAAGCCAACGAAGACAAGAATACCAGAGCCTACTTGATATGAAACTATGTATGTGATCAAGGAATCATACAATATGGACAAATAAGATTCATATAGGAAAGAAAAGTGCATCTGTATTAAATAATAGAAAGAGAGATTACAAGCGATGCCTTGATGTTGTAAGGTCCCTTCCAACAACTCCTTTCTTCCCACACACTTCAGCTCCAAGAATTCTGAGACTATAGATCTAAAAGTCACTCACAATCTATCTTGACAAGGAAAAACTCAAATCCACTCTAATCAAGCTAACAATCTCAAGCCAAAATTCCAATCCAAATTTCTCCATGAGAGCTCCTCTCCTTTTATAAGATGAAGAGGATAAGGTGAGGAGGTTAGGATGATTCCACTAAATCAGAAAAGTGAGTAAGACCCAAACCAATCAGAGGCCACCTCACCAGAGAAGATTCTCCTTCTAGAAGCATCGAGAAGATGCTCGTTTTTCCCACGTATGAAAATTTTCGTACCCCTATAATTGAGAAGAGTGCGACGATGTCGTAGTCCAAGTTTAGTGCAGAAAGAAATGATCTGGGATCGTCACATCCCTAACATTAGTTATGGTGCGACGATCCTCCTTAATAGGGTTTTTACAAAGGAAAAGACAACTTTTTCTCTTATGCAAAGTTCTTCTCCCTTATTTCTTCAGGAATTCGGGCCATTGATCCTTCTAAAGACAAAGGATAGGTTTACATCATTAACGATCATACGAGTGATGAAAATAATGTGTAACAGAGAGCCCCCCAAAGTATGAATTTAGAACAGAGTGATATCTGAAATACTTTGTCAAGTGTGTGTGGGAAACAAGGAACACGTCGGTCAAAAACCTGCCAACAAACAAGGAAATACAATGTAATAATATATCATCACTGAGGTAGGCATTCCCATACACAGAATACAATTTTCTCAAAGCATAAATGCCGACATGCAAAGATCCATGTCAAGTAAGACAAGTCATGGCCACCAAACATACACTATGGATCCATGCCAATATGACTCAAATCTGAACATAGCCACCAAAAATACACTGTGGATCTATGTGTTAAAGACTCAAATTTGAACATAGCCACGGGACATACACTGTGGATCTATGCAACAGTACAATCTGAATATACTCCAACGCAAGTTGAATCTGTCATAAAAGATTTATGGTCTTCATCTCCATCACTCTATAGTACGAATATAACCATGTGAATACATGTGTTGAAGTTGAACATGATAGAAACCACTTGATTACCGATCATTAGTGTATACTGTTAAGAAGTGAGAGGGAAATCACCATTAATGTCAATGAATCCCAAGGTACTCTAGTACAATCCAATGAATGTGAATTAGTGAGATAAAGTTGAACACTCGACGAAATCTTCCGATCAGGGGTCAATAATGAAAACCCACTGTTGAAAGCGAGGAAACCTGCCATTAAGGCATGCAAGTTCCAAGGTACCAATTAGTTTCTAAGTCTAATTTTTGTATAATGAATTGAAGTTGACAGGAAAAGACTTGTCACAGGAGGGCTTTATAGTATCCCCCATCAATGACACGAAACGGGTAAAATGATTTGAGGTAGATCAGAGTAACAAGTGATTCAGGACTGACTCAGGGATGGCCGATGCAATAGAAGGCTTAAGGACTGCAGAAATGGCCGACGCAATAGAAGGTTTTCTGGGTTGAACTTCTCTTTGAACATATTGACGACACGAAAATTGTCTTGGAAACACTGACTCAACAATAGAGATCACATACCAAAAAGTAATCTTATCAAGGAGTATGATCAAGAGACAAGAAGATTTTCCAACCTAGACACAAAGCAAGTGAAAGGGTGTCATGTTCAAAGGCGACTCTTCCATAGAATATAGGTTTAGACATATTTCTTTCCCAATTTCCCCCCCACCATTTCTGACAAGTACCTCATTATTTTTACACAAGCTTGAGGAGGATAACATATGCTTGTAAATGTAAGCTCATCCTTCAGAGTATATTTAACGAATCCTAGGAAGGAGTGGTGCGGTCCCATATGGGTCTTTTGATGTTTGTTTTATGAGTCCAAAGAAAGAAAACTTAGGGGTTTTTCATGTTTAGAGAGTCTGAAAAACACTTAAAGAAAACTCCAAAAGGCCCTTTTTCGTAAATTAATATGACGACACCAAAAAAGTGATAACCTACTGCTCATTAGATGTTTTCTTCAAATAATTTTATGAGCGTGAAAAGAACAAGGTCGCTATGCTATCTTTTCATGTTTAGAGAGTTTGAAAAGAGCTTAAAGGGAACTCCATGGGGTTCGTTTTTCATATAACCTTTACGAGTATGAAAAAGTGATAAAAGTTTACTCGGTTTCATTCTCAGGTATTTACGAGCATGAGAGAGAACAAAGACTAAGCTCGGGATTGTTTTGATTTTTACGCAAGCTTAAAACAAAACAAAACTATACTTGGGATAGATTTTATTTTTACACAAGATCAAAACTAAACAAAACTATGCTCGGACCTGGTTTCATTTTTACACAAGCTTGAACCAGAGAAAACTATGCTTGAGGTAGGTGGTTTCATTTTTACACAAGCTTGAGCCAGAGAAAAGTATGCTTGTGACATCCCAACGTCTTATCCAGGGATGGTTGGTACTTATCCCCCAGCTTAAGAAATTAGCAGCTTTAACTTCAACATGAAGTCCAGAGGCTGAAATCATTGCCCCCTAGGATTCATTTCATCCAAAAGCAAAGGCGGCGGAAAGGAAGCTTCAAATACTATACGTAACGAAGTACTTGAATCAATCGAAGAGGGGGAAAAACTATTTCATTTTTTAATGACATTGACACATGAACATGAACTATGCTCGAGAATCCAAGTTCAATCCCCATACCTCTGTTTCATTTTTTAACAATCTTGACACAAAAATAAGAACTATGCTTGTAAGCTTTGTTTCATTTTTTAATGAGGTTTCCACAGAGACACAAAACTATCCTTGTAGCTGGTTTCATTTTTTAATGAGGTTGAAATTAGAAAACCATGCTCAAAGCTAGTTTCATTTTTTAATGATCTTGAAATAAAAAAACCATGCTCAAAGTTGGTTTCATTTTTTAAAGAGCTTTAAATAAGAAAAACATGCTCAAAGTTGGTTTCATTTTTTAATGATATTGAAATAAGAAAACCATGCTCAAATATTATCTTCTTAATCATGGCTTCCAATAGGACAATGCTCTGGAAGGACACCATGTCAAGGGACAAAACTCGGTCATGTCCTCCAAGAGATATTCACTCAATGGAAGAAACACACCTTGGAAGGAACACTTGTCGAGGGCCGCGATATGTGTAAGGAGGTTAGGCTCCAATAGCCCTACCGAAGAGATCACCATGTCAACTATCAGATCCAAGTCATAAGAGATTGAGTGTACAGTGAGAGGCTCATATGCATCGACAACTGAAAGCATGGGAGACAACGCCACATAATTGACCTATGGAAAGGGTGATACCGAATGTATATATGAACAGTTTAGGGAAGTCATTGAGTTCATGGTAATCAATTCAGGACCAACAAATGAAAGTTGATCAATAGTCACAATTCTTCCATTGCGAGGGAAAGATATAAAACGAAAAAGAGTGTACACAAGAGCTTTCATGGCATAAACATAATATCGACCAAGGAGTAAATCAAAATCCAAGGGGTCTTGGACTACCATGACCTCAATAAAGACAATTTTTCCTCCCAAAGTTACATGAAACCGAGGAAGGATCTCTAAAAGGTGACTGGTTCTTCTCTTAAAAGCTAATAGAGTCTAGGTAATCGGAATAAGCTGAGGATAAGCCAAAGCTTTCCAAGCAATAGAGGAAAAAATACTAATAGATGAACCTTCGTCTATCAGTGTTTGAGGAACATCCCGACCATAAAATTGTACTGTAATCTTGAAAGGAATGTGAGAGGGAAGATGAGGTCCAGTTAGTGCACCCCAATAAAAAAGGATTGACTCATTACTTGAAAGGGGTTCCACAGGAGAAGGAGGAATCTCCCCTAGCATGGTAGAATTTGTATCAACGAGAAAAATGTTGGCAGTATTGTGTTTACTCTCTAGTGGGAGAGTAGGATCGACCGATGATGAGATCAGATCGACCACTTGAGTTGCATTCTCTAAGGGGAGAATGGGGTCGACGGATGGAAACAGATCGACCTCTTGGGTTTCACTCTCTAATGAGAGAGTGGGATCAACCGAGGATGGGATTGGATCGACCACTTTGTCAAATGGTTCAAGTAAGGATGTGACCATATTGACTACCTAATCAACCAGACTAACCAATGAAGGAACCAGATTGATCATTCCATCAATGATAGGTGGGTTGAGAGTAAGCTTGCGGTAAGAAACTGGAAGTTGAGGTTGGGAAACAATCATATATTCCAATAATTTCTAGGCTTCATCCATACAAGGGAAAAGGTGAGTTTGATGACTCCCTCCACATAACCTACACGGGAAATTGACTCTATGTTTCTTCTTCCCAATGATATCCTGACTAGTTGATGAGAGGTCAACAACATGTTGTGAAAAGGCTGACGACATGGGCTGGCGAGGGTGTGTAGACCATGCTTCTATAACCTTGGATAGACCAGGGAAATCCTTAGAAATATTGCAAGGGTACTTTGGCTTACGAGTTGTTTGGATGATCTTGGAATCATCAACACTCCCAGCACGATTATCAGTAACTGGTGGTTTTCCAACATGTCTGGCAGTGGTTGGAAGTTTGGACCCTTGTTTAATTTTCTTCTTCTTCTTCTTCCTTTTCTTCTTCTTCCTGTCCACTAAGTTACTAGATTCAGAGCTTTCACTCAGCGAAGAAGATGAAATGAAATAAGATCTTGCAAGTGGAGAAGGTGAAGAAAGTCTTACTGGTGAAGAAGGCGAAGGATCAACATGAGGTTGATGTTTTTGGGGGGAAGTGCTTGCAACCGAAGCACTAGCTTCATTCAAGATTACTTGAGTGGAAAAAACCCATATCGATAATCCAATTGGGAGACCTGGAAGGCTCAAAGTAGTGATGTAAGGAGGACCAATCTTTCCATAAGAGGGAAAAAAGAAAGGTTCCCCTGGAAAAGAGGTTCCTTCATTGGTCGTTCTGGGAATTGAAGCCATTAAACAAAACTCTAACCTAGAGTATGCTAGGAAAAACAAACAACACACACTAAAAATATAGAAAGAAAACAAGCAAACAAAACCTTCTTATAATGAACACACTAGTTGGTGATGAAATCCAACATCGTGGGAACAATGTAAGAAGGGGCTGAGATAGAGCGAGTGGAAAAGTTATGTTAATGACCTGCTTAACGGACTTACACCTTGGTGAAAGATCCCACACATAATTGTGGGTATACCCTTCCAGGATCTTGAGTGAGTTTGGCCAACGTTAATTCCAAGTACCGTGAAGACTTGCCCCTCCACAGTCACCTCGTGTAAAGACCCTAAAGAGATAGGCCACAAAGGTTACCAATTATGACAATGATGCATGGGGAAAAAGTTGACAGTCTGATCCACGTGAAAAGGCAGGGTATCTAAGCCCAAAATCAACTTGAGAAGATCCCCAGTGGAGTCGCCAATTTTGTTATCGGACAAATCGGTAAGTGAGGACACAAACTAATATCCCTAGTTTCACTACGAAACTAGAACAAAACAAGATAGTACACTACCCTTTCCTTATATTTCAATTATCAAATGAGAAATGGATCTAGAACATACCTTTTAAATATCGAAGATCTGACTTTGCCAATGCAATCCAAGCTCCGTCACGAGGCTTATGGAGAAATATCTGCAAAATAACACAGGCCAACGAAGACAAGAATAACAGAGCCTACTTGATATGAAACTATGTATGTGATCAAGGAATCATACAATATGGACAATTAAGATTCATTTAGGAAAGAAAAGTGCATCTATATTAAATAATAGAAAGAGAGATTACAACCGATGCCTTGATGTTGTAAGGTCCCTTCCAACAGTTCCTTGCTTCCCACACACTTCTACTCCAAGAATCTTGAGACTATAGATATGAAAGTCATTCACAATCTATCTTGACAAGGCAAAACTCAAAGCCACTCTAACCAAGCTAACAATATCAAGCCAAATTTCCTATCCAACTTTCTCCATGAGAGATCCTCTCCTTTTATAAGCTGAAGAGGATAAGGTGAGGAGGTTAGGATGATCCCACTAAATCAGAAAAGAGAGTAAGATCCAAAATGATTGGAAGCCACTTCACTAGAGAAGATTCTCCTTCTAGAAGTATCAAGAAGATGCTTGTTTTTCCCACGTACGAAAATCGTCGCACCCCTATAACTGAGTAGAGTGCGTCGACATCAAAGGCCAAGTTTAGTGAAGAAAGTGATGATCTGGGATTGTCGCACCCCTAACATTAGGTAGGGTGCGACGATCCTCCTTAATAGGGTTTTTACAAAGGAAAAGACAACTTCTTCTCTTAGGCAAAGTTCTTCTCCCTTCTTTCTTCAAGAATTCGGGCCACTGATCCTTCTAAAGACAAAGGATAGATTTACATCATTAACGGTCATAGGGGTGAAWAMAATAATGTGTAACACCTAGGAAACCCAATACTATATMAAACCTAACTATAAGGTGAGGCCAATGCTTTGCTCTCTTTTCTTGAGTTATGAAAATAAATTACAAAGAAATGGGAACTCACCATGGAGTTTCATTTGACACTGAGGCCTAAAACGTTGCTACAAAATATCCTACCTCTATTATGTTCTCAAATCCCACTCCTTGGATTCTCTACTTAAATATGGAACAATTACAATACAAAAGAATGGAACCCTTTCTCTTCCTAACAACCTTATATTTAGCATATCCCGATAGCCATCTAGGGTTAGGGTTTTTGCATCCTCAACCCTCAATTAATGATAAGGTTTTGGAACTTCTAGAATCTTCTTGAAAGTCCACATGTGGATAGCCCCACATGTGTTAGTAGTGGGGGTTGACATGGCATCCGCTCATACCATGGTGGTCAACAAGGTAGGTCAACTTGTGTGAGCATGTGTTAGTAGGGTTGACATGGCATCCGCTCATACCATGGTGGTCAACAAGGTAGGTCAACTTGTGTGAGGCATAACTTCCACATATGAGCTTCGATTGAGGCGATTTTTGCACCATTGTAAATGTTTTGATGTACGGGTAAAATCATGAAGATGGGTTACACTTTTGCTTGTTTTATGAGAAAAAAAATTGTATTTTCACAAGTTCTTCAACTTTCGGCATACAAAAGTATTTTTTTTATTTATAATTTCACTTTACAGTAAAAACAAAACTTGTGAAGAATTTTGTTAGCTTTCCAATGACTATTTTTCAATTTTGTTTGATCACAATTTGATATGTCAATTTGACAATTGTTTAACAATAGGTTCCTTAAACATGAAAGGAATGGTAATGAGTAACTTTTTTCTACAACAATGTATCTATTATTAAACTTATGTTTTGAAAAAACGAAATATACTGCAACAATCTACAGAGAATCTATTTTATTATGACTATAATTTTGAATCTAACGGATGAATATTATAATTTCTAGAATTTTTTGAAGTTGACCAAGCTGAAAACATTGCAGATTTTAAACACATGTTTTTCTACACCTTGTATCTATCTTAATTTTTAATTAAAACTAAAATTTAAATATACCCTTTTGAAAAGAACAGTTTAGGGATTATGAATATATTTTTTTCTAATTTTTTCACTATATATTTTTAGAGATACCGATATTTCATTTCACCGAATCATAATGTCTGTTGAAAATATTATGCAGTGATTTTTTTTTTAAATTAAATAAAATTAGATAAAAATAAAGAAAATGATTTTTTTTTTATAGGAATTGAAAGTAGATTCAATTTTGGAAATGCTGGTGTCATTTTCGAAACCAAATTCTCAATATTTGCAGGAGTTCACAACCTCCAAAGTTTAGGTAAGCTTGGGGAAATTCTCTGGTTTTTGTTTTCAGTCCCAATTTCATGTTTTCGGCCGAAATAATCTTTCGGCCAAAATAATCTTTCGGACGAAACCTACAATTTAATGAAATCTGTTAAAAATAATTTTTTCGGCCGAAATATTCTTACCACAGGAAAACAATTCATCTGAAAAAAAAATTGTACACGAATTTCGAGGGCGTTGTCGGTGCGTCGTTCAATTTGATGTGCAAATTTTCGGCCAAAAAAATTCCTAAGAACTTTTTTTTAGCCGAAAATTGCCGCTAGGAATTTTTGAGACCCGATTGTCATGAAAGCGTTACCCATCTTCATGATCTTACCAGTGTATATAATTAACATCAGGGGGCTGTGAGATATGCTCGTGAATGTTTTACCACCAAAATGTCATTTGATGCTTCAAAATGGCTTTGGAAGGTTTCAAACCCCAAATTTCCAAATTGGGACCTGCTGCTAAAATGGGTCCTACAAGACAATTCCTCCAATTTTTTTGACCCAGATAGATGGAAAATTATATAATGATCCAATCCAGATCACTTTCATCACCTTTTATTTATCTTTAGTTGTCATTAAGTTTTGAGTTGGTTGTGGGTGATGAGTCTTAAAACCATTCATTTTTGTTTGGATCCATTTCGAATCAATGGTGGCAGTTGCTTAACTATGACAAGATGAAGTAAATTTTAGATGAATCATATGAACAAGTATTTTTGGACATGTGGTCTCATGATATGAAGAAGGATAATGAGAGAAATAAGGATTTATTTTTAGGTGTAGACCTCCTATTACGGGTTCATGTATGTATTCAATAAGAGAATTTCATTATGTCTATAAACCCTAGAAATAGGCATAATTTAATTAATGTTGTTACAAGTCCCCATAAAGCATATTCAAATAGCATAGGTTAAAGGTGAGAATGTTCAAATTTTTAAAGATTGAAGATTACTATAGATAAATACGTTTTGCATCTAGATTTCCATGCTAGGGATATGGATGATGTGGATATTATTCATGGATATCCTTGGATGGACTATGTTGATAAAGAAAATATCAATGTGCAAAAGAATTTTATGAATCTTTAGTACAAGAAAAAGAAAATCATACTGCAAGATATTTCTCTTACTAAATAAGAAATGCCCAAGATGGCACATGAAGCAATGATTTCTAAGAAAATCACTGCAATACCTACAAACACAGTAGATGAATATATTGGCGTTGTGCAGTGTCATTGTTTCAGTACACGCTTTCATACACACTGACCTTCGTAACACTGAGGGTTTGAGACCCAGGGTTTGTCCAGAGCATGTCTAACAAAAACTCCTAAGAATCGACAT
This sequence comes from Picea engelmannii, assembly GCA_009831015.1. Lineage (NCBI taxonomy): Eukaryota > Viridiplantae > Streptophyta > Pinopsida > Pinales > Pinaceae > Picea > Picea engelmannii. The sequence goes on from ML849181.1 coordinate 22,951, forward strand.
ATCGATCCTCTGCCAAAGCCGAGGAAGGTCTCACCCAATATGCACAAAGGATCAAAGAGACCTTAAGGTCTTGTGTGGGGATGGAGGATCAAACATAACTAACAATATTGTAAATGGAATCCATTTAAATCATATCTCATAATCCAACGAGTAAGAATTAAAACAATACATGCACATGTGTTACCCATTCATAAAAAACACAGGATAAAGATATATTAGAGATATACATTGTGTTGAACAACCATAAGACTTCATCTCATTACTATATAAACAATGGGAATACAACAAGATGTGCCTTACACTATGATTTAAGATTCAAACAAATACAAGACACAAGAGACTTCTCCATACAACACATGATTACAATAGGCTAACTCAGAGTTCTGGGACTAATGCATTCATAAATTAACCAGCCTACTTTCCGAGTTGAGAGATTTCTTTTATATCTCTTTCTTTTGGGGAGCACTATCCTTCACTATTTTTCTCCACTTGCATGTATGATCTAACAAACTTGCATGTTTATGGTACCTGCGAGGGCTCCACATAGGCTCTCTGCATGAAGGGAAATATTCATTACCTGGCCAACTCATCTTCTGGCTACCCCACATCTTCATCTGTTGTTGGCAACAATAATTCTAGGAGATGTCCTTGTGATTCCTTTCTTGCTTCCGATGGGAATCTTCTTTGTTTCCGACACAACTAAAAAAACTTAGAACAACACACCCTTGACTGCCTTTAGACTTGGCGTGCTCCTTAAAAAAACCAGATATCAGGATGGTTGGACCTGAGTAAGAGAAAATCATCAAAATAATCTTGAGGTGTCGCTTGAATCAGGTTCAGGGATTAGGGAGGTAGGTATGAAGACGATAGATGGATTTGGAGTGCATGAGGGTAGATATGTCAGATAGAAAATCAAACTCGTGAAATTACGGGTGGTAGTCTCCCTTAATATGGAGGGGGACAAAGAGAGGGACAATGCAAGGTGCATAAAGAGACATGAGTCCCAAAGGTGTGGACATGGGTGGTGGAGCTAAAGCCAATGAAGAAAGCAAGCTTCATCAACAAAGGCGATGAAGCATGAAATGGGAAGAACTAGTGAGCCCACATGATCAACGAAGGTGATGAAGCACGATGACAATTAACAATGGAAGGGAAGGTGGGTGAGTAGGGTAGAAGCTCTACCTGGAATTTGTTGGTATAGAGTTAAGAAGAGTAATAAAAAAAGTGTGGGGATGGTTAGATATGGAAGAGGCAGTGAAGAAGACATCCCAAAAGAGTGGCGTAATTGATTCATGAACTCAGTGACGAGTGGAGGAAACAACACTTGGGGGGAAGGGCCAGAGAAACTGGGACCCGGATGTTGAGGAATTTCCCTGCTGAATATAGGGAGGAGAGGGGTGACTTATATAGGATGAATAGGGACAATAGGGAGCTGATGAGATGAGTGTGATGAAGGTGATGTGTCACAGACGATGAAGAAGATGGCGGGGAAGATATCCCAATTTCAATTTGCTTTCTTGATGGTATGCATGGATGAATGAAGTAGTATAATAGATGTTGTACCAATGAGTGGTGAAATGTGCTCGATTTAGATTATTGCGCCCGACGGATAAGTGTGACTACCAGGAAATCCGTCCAATACTCAGGTCAAATGGTTGTTATGGGCTACTGATAGGACTTGTGGGATAGGGGTACTCTTGTTTTGAATACCTTGGAAGGAAAGAAATTTTTCCGATGATTTTGTTAGTATGCGTGAGTGGAGTGGAATGACGGTTGGATGGATTGAGAAACATTTGACCTATCAAAGGCCTGACTGATGTGGCATTACTGATGGTGCTTGGGGATACATGTCCAACTAATAAATAGGATATGTTGGATTCTATTGGAATATGCTGGCAGGAGGATCTCATACAGAATAACCATAGTGTGGACGTAACATATGCATGCATAAAGGAACGTGGGCTAGGGGCACCACGCATAAATACTACTCACCCCAATTGGATATAAGTGCTAAGATTATGAGATTGGAGTGGCCCCTGGTGGGTCACATTGTTGTTTCGAGGGTATGTTGGTGACTATTTTTGGCTGTGAGGGTTCAGGTTCCAAGAGGATTGGTTTTGGTAGGAGCCATTGCTAAAGGAGCTCATCGATACTGGGATTTATCTCATTTGGCTCTATCAGGTGGGAAGAAAGGGTTTCGTATGGTGAATGATTATGGGGGGCAGGTGAAGTCAACCATTGGATGTAGAGGGAGGGTGTATGGAGGGAAATCTAGTTCACTAAAAAAAATGGGGACTGGTGGTAGAGGAGAGGAGTATGGGCAAGTGTGACGTGAGGTTCAATATTTATGGAATGCACTACGCCTTTTCTTGGCTAACCACTACCTTTCACCAAGAGATGCAATGTGAGGAGTGATTTATCTACCTCTAAATCGATTGTGGATATCTGCCTCCACAATTACCCATTCTCGGTGAGGTTCCCTATACGTGGCCCGCCATTGTGTCGGGGTGCCAACCAAGGTTGTATTGAGGGTGCAAAATCTCTGATATTTTGGTATGTCATGGAGACATGCAAGTAATAAAGCCACCAACTCCTACCCATCATATAGATAGTAGCCAAAGTCTTTCATGCGGTCTTTCACCGAGATGTGGTCACACCTATTTTTTGACACCTCATAAAGCTTATTCTATCATCGATCCAAGGCATCTTTAGAATCCGTATCATATGACTTAACACTCCTCCAACTTAATTCTCTGTTTGCAGTGGGGTTGATGTAGTCCTCCCTGTGCCCCGTGACCTTATAAATATTTTCAATTTTTGAGCTTTGTACATCCTCATTGACAATCTCATTGTATTGGCCACCTTCATATGGATCCAGTGGCGTGACCAAGCGTAGGGTGTCAGTCTCAAATGAAATTTTTCACTTTTTCAAATTCAACATCGCATTGTTATCAAAATCCCAGTAAATTCCTAGCAATGTAGGGCATGGATCTGTCTCATCCATGATTTCAATGACTTCGAAGTCGGCCTTTGTTTTTACTCCTTCTTTATTCACCTCAACTTGCTTCAATCAGCCGATGGGGTAGATCTTGTACTAGTTGGATAATCGAAGCTAAATGGGTGACTGGACCAACTTCGTTTTCCCTATCACTTCCCAGGATTTCTTGGGTAAAATGTTCACATCGGATCCTAGATCCAATATGAATCCATCCATATCATACCCACCAAGCTTTGTTGTCATCTTAAACTCTTATCCAATGTGTTTTTTCTTCCTAACCTGGCATACATTCCTTTCTGGCATAAGAGATACAATGTTGGTCACCTCTCCTTATTCTTCCATGCAAGTAGTTAACATCTGATTCAACTTACTTGCAGCTTTTGGATCTCTGAGCAAATGAAAAAAATAGTGCACGAATGTATTGACTTGATCTTTTGATTTTTCCATGCGACCGAGGTTGCGCAAGGCTTCTGTGCGCACAACACTTTGCAACTCTTCTTGGCATTGTTCATACACTTCCTACTAAGCATGTCACAACATAGTATATTTTTGTTATTCTTCTATTGATATTTGGGTGGCACACTTAATTTCTTCATGCACACGAGGTTCCTCCAAAGATCTCTGCATCACGCGCTATAGTTCTTCACACACACATGCTTCCTCCAACGACCTCTATGTCGCCCACTACACTTCTTCGCGGATCTGTGCTTCTTCTAGCAACCTTTGTGTCTCCTTTTGAACTTCCTCTCAGACCCATTATTCTTCAAGATACCTCTGATTCACACATTGCAACTCCTCACATGCTCAATCTTCCTCCAAATCTCTTTGGCATCGTGCAAAAACTACTTCTACTAAGTCACATCAAAATTAGGAGGGGGATGGGGGGCCTTCCTGATATTTCCCTCTGCTTGTTGACCCAAACCTTATCCATGCTTGAATTGTTCCCCTATCTTCGCCCCTCCACAAGTTACCACCTAGGCGTTCACTTCTTCATTCTTTTTCTTATTTTTGCACAACTTGGCACATACCATGTTACAATTACCCTTATTTTCCTCCCACGTTTTTAGTAAGTTTGGAAAATCCTCGGTTACATGTTCATGACTATAATGGTATGCATAGAGCATGTGATACTTAGTGCATAATCGTGAGAAATGACCAATCTCACTGCAATTGAAACATGTGGGGGGTATACCATGTCCTCAACCATATCTGATCCAAAAATGATCTTTTAAAGACTATGGTTAAGTTTATGCATGAGTTGATTTACTATTGAGAAATTGAAGAGAAGAAGAAGATTTAATGAATGAATGTTGCAACCATCATAAAGAATGCAAAACATAAAGTAAACATTAAGAATAGAAAACCATAACACCAAGATTGTTAACAGAGTTTGGCAAGGTTGCCTACGTCTCTGGGCCTTTATCTCAGTGCAGGAGGCTTTATTATTAATATTCAATGCTTGAAAAATACATTATAAATACATAAAATGGATTACAAACTGGTATGGATATGTTTTTCTCGACCTCAAGAATCCAACACAACTGACAACACTGAAAAAGGTTGAGCATAGCTCCCGGAAATGGCCTCCAAAGTTCGCTTCCTCAATGGCTTCCCTGCATAAAAATAGCTTAAGCTTCACAAAAAATTCATCATTTTGTTGTTCTGAACCTCCTTGGACTATCAAAAACCTCTGGTTTATATATATTTTTATTTGGGGTTCATCTCCCAACTTCCTCCCAAGATCTGGCCTCAAAAAGGGTTCCGGATCCTAAAAAATGGGAAAAAATCCATTAATATCAGCATAATTAACTAAAAAAATCCATTTTCTATAGTAAAAACCCACTTTGGGAAAAATTTGGCATGCGCCCTGGTCCTCTAACTCCTTATCATGTGGGAGCACCATGTTTCCTAGTGCTAACACCCAATGGTGCCCGTGCCCATGTTTTACGTTGGCTATGGTTGTGTGTAAGGCCATGTGGCCTCGGGCTCTGGCTTCGGCCCTTAGGTCATATGCTCCTGGTCATGCACTTGGTTACATAGTATCCTTCCCTGGTCGGTGGGTTTCCCTCGCTGACCGGGCGCTTCCCTAAAATCCGCATAACTCTAACTTAAAATCAAAATCCACCACATGGTTTAACAAACAATACTTGTGGTGAGTTGGTTAGCACATTGTTGTAAGGTATTGGCATGCTTGGAAGTCACGGGTTTGAATATGATGGAGTGCAAGCAACCCTTTTGAATTGACCCTCATTGGCCTCATCTGGGGTGCCACGTGGCACCCTGTGATTGGGCCATGTGTCATCCTATGATTCATCGTCGTATAGTCTAGTTAGTGCATTGTCAACACACCTTCCATCCGTAAAACCACATGTCTTCCACACGTCAACCTATCACTGGGCCATGTCAGTGCCATCTGTCATCCATACTCTTCCATGTGTCATGACCCGATCCTGCCACATCATTGTATGGACTATCGCGTCAGCATCCATACAGTCCACGTGTCTGCCACATTAGCACTCGAAAATGCCAAAACTGCTTGACACGTGTGACCTCCTTGTGCTTCCACATAAACATGTTGATGTCATCTACCATGTCATGCTGACGTACTTCTGACGTCAACAGTACTGCCTCTGACTGTTGACTTCGACTTTTTTTCTCTGTTTGGGAAAAATTTAAGATCGCGATAACTTTCGCATATGGTGTCCATTTTCAGAAAAAAACATACTGTCAGAATCGACATGACGAGCCCTATGCAATGGCACTGGTTTCTTCCAATTCTGAGAACTTTGAAATTTTTGCCTTCCTGGATCCATTTTGGATCATTCCTCCCCACTAAGACCTTTTGGTCCTCCAAAAGGATATTAACCAAACATCAAGTGAGGTATAGGCCTCCCCACTAAGACTTTTTGGTCCTCCCAAAGGATATTAACCAGACATCAAGTGAGGTATAGGACTTCACACTTGTCCTTTGTCTTTAAAATCTGTCCTATGCACCTGTCGCATCATAATCAATTGCATAATAACCATGACAACTGAAACCATATTGTTAGCCATTTGAACTCGTTCACATATTACTGAATCCACTACCATCCATGTAGAAAACATTAGCAATGATAATATCAGAAAATATGACTGAAAATGAACCAATATGTTTGATGGGCTTGCACAACATTAACTTATTTTGAATAAAATTATGATTGGACTCCCATCTTACAACCATCTCATGTTCATGCTTAAGATCAACTGCTTTACTTGGCACAATCATAGGTGTATTTCTTGCATAAGGTGCCTTCTTTAATTGTTCCATTATTAGAAGAGATTGATTTGTTTTTATATGATGAGAATGTACAACATATTCGGTTCCCTTCTTAAATAAGTGATATTGATTTTGTTCCATGTTGAAGATTGCTTTGCAATCATATAAATAAGGGCTACCTAAGACCATTCCACATGTTTCTAGCGGCACCACATCACATATTACTTCATCCACATACTTAGATGTAATTGCAAACCTTATGATACATTGCTTTGTTATGGACAATTTGTGATATTTGCTTATCCAATTTAGTGAATAATGTTTGTGATGCATCTTATTGTTTAATCCCAATTTATTAACCACTTCTTCCTAAATTAAGTTAGATTTAGATCCACTATCTATCAATGTATTGGTCTTAGCATGTTTCATTATGAACCTTATATGAAACAATTTACTTCTTGAATCAAAACCATCACCAATTTTACCTGACAAACCAATTGATGTGATCTTAGTCTCATCACCTGAATCATACCCCAAGTCTATTGGTTGTGTTGTTGCTAAAAACAATTTCCTCCCTTTCCTCTCTTTGAACCACTTCAGTCTCTTCTATGGGTGAAATTGCCAGCAATGTTCATCATCGTGCCCCTCTTTCTTGCAATGCTTTCAAGAGAGCTTCTCTTCCTTCATTTCGCTGAATTTTCTTTCTTCTCATTCCCTTTTCCTTTGCCTTATTTCTTTGAAGATGATTCCCATGATACACCAACTCCAATTTTTCCTATTTCAATATATGTTGCTTGGAAATAAACCTCATTAAGATTATTAGGTCCAAACATAAATACAGTATTACGAATATAAGTAGGTAAACCTCCTATATACTTCATAAGAGTTTCTTGTGTAGTCAATGAAACATCTAACATCAATGCAGTCTTATGAAATTCATCTGTATATTACTGCACTGATTGTCCTTTCTTTAACTTAAGACTTTGTCATTCAATTAAAGCCTTTTCCTTATACCCCAAAGGATGTAACTATTTTCTAAGTGCAGAAATAAAATCATGCCATGATGGAAAAATCTTACCAACTTGTTGAGTTCCATGTTGCATCTTACTTTGCCACCAGATGAGAGTTGTGCCTTCAAGACGAAGCGATGCCAATCTGATTTTGGTTGCCTCATATTTTATTTGTTGCACATTAAAATATACCTCCATTTGTCTAACCCAGTTATTAAATTTCTCAGCATTGACTTCATCATCATACATAGGTAAAAAAAATTTTACATCAAGTTTAAGTAATGTCATATCAGGATTATGTTTATGAGAATGTTTTCTTAAAGAAGTAGTATTCAAACTTTTACTTGAAGAAGACGAATATGGAGCTAAAGGAGGTGAAGGAGGAGATTTTGGAGGGTCCTCTCCTTCTTCACTTTTTTATTTCTTTGAATATTCCCCTTCAACCAGTCTCTTCCGTTCCAAGTAATCATCATACAACACTTTTACCATCTCCGACATGGCGAAGAAAGTCTTTTGAAACTCTCTTTCATTTTGAGAAACTCCTTCTTCCGATGCCATATTCTCACTTTGAGATGTCATCTTTCTTAATCCAATATTAGGATCTCCTTCAACAAGCTCTCATTCACCACAACTTAGCTTTTCCCTGTTAATCATGCAAACTCAAAAAACTAACTTTCAACCTGCTGTGATACCACTTGCTCCGAAAATGATCTTTTAAAGACTATGGTTAAGTTTATGCATGAGTTGATTTACTATTGATAAATTGAAGAGAAGAAGAAGATTTAATGAATGAATGTTGCAACCATCATAAATAATGCAGAACATAAAGTAAACATTAATAACAACAAACCATAACACCAATATTGTTAACGAAGTTCGGCAAGGTTGCCTACGTCTTTGGGCCTTTGTCTCATTGGGGGAGGATTTCTTATAAATATTCGATGCTTAAAAAATACATCATAAGTACATCAAATGGATTATAAAATGTTCTAGCTGTGTTCTGCTTGACCTCGAGAATCCAACACATCTGATGTCACTGAAAAAGGCTAAGCGTAGCTCCCGGAAATGGCCTCCAAAGCTCGCTTCCCCAATGGATTCCCTACATAAAAATGGCTTAAGCTTCACAAAAAATTCAACATTGTGTTGTTATGAACCTCCTTGGACTATAAAAAACCTCTAGTTTATATATATATATATATATATATATATATATATATATATATATATATATATATATATATATATATATATATATATATATATATTT
>ML849182.1:6694-20438 GCA_009831015.1 Picea engelmannii
AACCTATCTAAACCTTGACCTTTTACTATTTTAGTGGGCTTCATTTCAAGGTCAAATTCCATAATCTTGGCAATCCGTTTTCTCCTCTTCCCATCTATGTCAATATGGATAAGTATCTCTTTCATAGAGGCTGAGGGAACATAGGCATGAATCTTGGAATACAGAATGTATACTCTGGAATCCTTGAGAGCTTTAACCAAAGAATAAGCCTATTTTTCCATGATATCATACTTCAGCTATGCATCCCTCAATTCTCTGCTAAAAAAGAAAATAGGTTTCTCTAACCCCTATGTATTTTTCTGAAGCAAGACAACAACCAACGTGTCAAATGAGGCAAAGGAAAATATCAGAAATTCATTAGAATAATCAGGGTTGATGAGCACAGGTGCTTCAGTCAAGGCCTGTTTGATTTAGTCAAAATCATCCCAAGCCTCAACAGTCCATTTCACCTCATTTCCTTTCCTAAGAATAGATTTGATGTACTTAACCAATTCAGCAAAGTTAGAGATGAATCTTATCAGAAAAATGATTTTACCCAAGAAAGACTGAACCTCTTTCTTGGATCTAGGAAGAGATAAAGTATGGATAGCCTCTACTCTGCTTGGATCAATTATTACCCCTTCTATTGATACAATATGTCCCAATAACTTGCCTTCCTTCATAGTAAACAAAGACTTCTTAGGATTGAGAGAGAGACCAAAATTTCTACACTTCAAGAAGACCCTTTTCAAATGATGATAATGTTCCTTATTAGATTTTGAGAACATTGTAATGTCATTTAGATAGATGACTACAAATGTTTCCTTATCCCCAATAAAGGAAATATCCATTGCTCGTTGAAAGGTTTCTCCTTCACTCATTAATCCAAAGGGCATTTTAGCATACATGAATGTTCCCTAAGGAGTAGTGAAGGTTGTATTCTCTCTATCTTCAGGTAAAATAGAGATCTGATTGTATCCTGAGAAGCCATCAATCATAGACATCCTATATGATCATGTCACTCTCTGCAAAATATGATCCATCTTTGGCAAGGGGTAATTATCTTTCTTGGAGCTTCTATTCAAATTCCTCAACACACAATCTAATTTCCCCATTCTTTTTCCTCACAGGGACCAAGTTAGCTACCCACTAAGAGTACCTCAAAGGAATGATCATCTTGGCACCCAACAACATTTTTACTTCTTTTTCCATAATAGGAAGCAACATGGGATTTATCTGTCTGAGTTTCTTCCTAAAAGGCTCGGTTTCCTCTTTCAAATGGATCTTATGTTCAATGGTGTTTGTGTCATATGTTTGAAAATCTTCATATTTCTAGGAAAACGCATCAACAAACTCCTTTAAAAGTTTAATATACTCAGCCCTTTGTTCCTTTGACAAACTGCTAGACAATTTCAAATACTTTGGATCCTCCTCTGTACCTAAATTTCTTTCAGTCACATCAACATTTTCAGTTGAACCTTTAACCTTCACAGCAACATCATTTATGTCAAACAATATCTCCAAAGGGACTAGTCCTTTTGGAATATGGTTGTTGGGCAATTGGATAGTATAATGGTCAACAATTTTATTCAAAAAAATATCAACATGAGGGAATTTGACATTATCATGATCTTGATCAATATGCAGGGCAGAAAACTCCTCACAGTTTCAAGAAATATTTTGATCTCAACATCATCCTCAAATATGATGTGTATAAAGGAGGGGAAGAGCCATCCCTATCCTCTATGAAAGGTCCCAATATGATTTTTGGTTTTTCATCTTGAAGGTTGACTGAGTATGTGGAATTAGAGGAAGGTTCGGGTTGCAGCATCTTGGAAAGATATTTTTTAAAATCCTCATTCTTAATCATCTCTAAAAAAGGTACTGGGATTTTGATCTTTTGAATCTCACTTTCAAAGCTAAAAGAAGAGGGAGATTTCAGGATATCCTTAATTTATGGGACAGGGCTCTTAACCCTTGCTTGAGGGTTTTGTGCCTCTTTTTCTTTGCTGCTAGATGCCATAGCCTTAGCATAATTTTTTGTTTTGGTGGGCTAATAAGAAGTGTTAGGTTTTCCCTCTCTCTTCTTTGACCTTAGGTTGTATTTATTTGAATTATCATTGGTTTTTTCCCCTTTACTCAACTCATTCAATTGGTTGTCCATGAGAGACTCCTCATATGTAGATTGGGTTAAATGAGGGGACGAAGAAGTATCACCAAGACAATGGATTTATGGATCAGTTTCTTCATCCTCTCCTTCTTCGTCAACAACTAGGTTATTTTGGAGAGGGGCTTGGACTTTTTGATCATCCCTATGCCTATTTCTTTGATCTCTTTGAAGGACCCGAGGGGCATTATTTGGTCTTCTGAAATTTCCTCTATTATCAACATTTTGTGTGTTCCTATAGTTCTATTTTCCTTCAAGTTTCAACTTTTCCATTTCAGCAGAAAGTGATTTTACCAATTTTGTTAGTTCATCAACTTGAGGGTGGACAACAGGGGAATAAAAGGTTGAAGCTTCGGCCCTACTTTTTCTTATGTCTCTATCATATTTTCCCCTAATCTTGTTAGCTTCCAATATGTTAGATTCTACCTCCACGGCTGCATCTTGCATATGAGCTAGAGAGGTAGATATTCTTTCTCTCAACAAGAGGCAAAACTCAGGGTCAAAAGCACTGGCATAGGTAATATTGGCAGAAGTTTTTGTAGGATTTATTTTAGAGGGAACTTTGTTGTACATTTGATTAAATCTCTTTGAGAAATCTGAAACAGATTCCCCTTCTTTCCTCTTAAGTGACCCAAATTATGTAATGTAATATAGGAAATCATTTTTATCCCCCCAATGCCTCAGAAAAGCATCATCCAAAGCTTCAATTCCAACAATAGATCCAGGAATCAAACCCCTAAACCATTTCCTAGCCTCACCATCAAGGCCCTGTACAAGGACCCTCATCCATACATCTTCATTCTCAATATTAAGATTGTCTGCATAACTATAAAAGGTTGCAAGGTGTTCTTATGCAGTTATGTCTTCCTCCCCTATGAACTTGGGCATGTACTTAAGGTGGTATCCAACTGGGATAACAATCATAGGTTGAGGTAACACAAGAGGGGCATACCTAGCAGTCACTATGGCATCCATCCTATTTCTAAGAAGGTTAGCACCTGCCATTAGATTGTGAATTCTAGGATAACAAGGGGGAGACTGATTCTTGATAGGTACAACTGCAACTTTGGTTTTGGGAGAAAGAGGGAGGTTGGATGGAGAGATTTCAGTTTTCAAAGGAAGAGGTTGAGCATTTGAAGAAGATGGTATAGGTTCCAAAGGAATTGAGGTTTCCTCCTCTTTAGTTACATCAATTTTGATAGAATGAGGAGTAGGAGAACCCAAGGCAGGAAAATCTTCTAAGCTCTCAAGTCTAAACTAAATTACAATATCAAGAGAGGCAAGGACTTCAAAACTTTCTTCTTTCAATTTGGGACTAAAAGAAGAGTATTCAACAGGAAAATTTTCAAAATGCAAATTCCTAGAAACTTCAATAAAGGGTAAAAGAGGAGAAATGGATATAGCTACTGGTGTATTAAAGGTGGAATCATGAAAATGACCAGAAGTACTTGGTACAACAGCTGGAAAGCCTTCTTGAGAAGATTTTCCTTTCTTGATAATCTTCTCTGGGTCAGCTTCAGGTGTTTCTAGAGGTAGATGTGGAGTAAACCTCATATGTCTGCCTTTGAGAGCCACAACTGAAACAGTGGAGTCGTCAGGTAAAAGCTGCAATCTTCAATGTATTGATTTATAATGCACCTTCAGAATCAATATTTCTTTGTCATTCAATCCTAGGGAAATTTTTTCAATCTGATTCCCGGAAACGACGTCAATAATGTTAGCACTGAAAGTCACCCTCAGATTGCAAGAGGATAAGACCACCACGCATCAAATAGGTTTGTAAATGTATATTTATGATAGAATGTCAAATGGACAAAACTCAACATAGCAATGTTTCAACACAAAAACTCCTAGTCCAGGCAAGCGCTACAGATTCTGCTACAAACTGGCCGACAAAGGGGAATTAAAAGTTAGAATGGTTGCAGGCATTTTCATGTTATCTGAAGCACATATTTAGTCAAGTCGCAGTGTCCAAGCACTCCCTGAGTCATCTGAGCTCTGTTGAATATCAATTTAAGTCTCTGCTAAATTTTCGTAGCACCTGGAGCTGCAAATTGTAGATCCCTTTACCAACCAGCCCCTTTACTCTTGCTATCACAAAATTCTCATCCTATCTGCAGTTTTTTCAGCCTATTCCACTGCAATTGAAAAAATCCTACTATCAGAGCTGTCGTTCCTATCTATTTTCTAGCCCTTGTTGTTTTTGCTACATAATTTGCTATGAATTATTCCACAGATCCCCTATTCCAGTGCTACGAACATGTGTCAAACTCAAATAATTATCCTCTGATCACATATCCTGCATCAACTCTTTTCCTTTACAGTTTCAATTGATATTTCAAATTTCAAATCTTTCTATGACGAAATTTTAAAGAGCCTTATTGATTTTAATGATGATGACCCTGCATGATGGTGAAATGTTAGTTTGAAAACTTTGACAGTTGTTGCTTCCCTGCATATCCTTTTCCCTGAAGGATTTTATTCCTTTTATTAAGCCATGAGATTTCTCTTTCATTAGATTAGATAAATATTAATGTGTTATATAAATATGAAACAAGGAGAAGTGTCAGACTCAGGAGATGATATGGAGTGGTTGAAAGGCCCTCGATTTTGAAGAAAGGTCATCCATGCATTTTTGAATTTTTGTGAAAAGTATCATGCTTACACCCTATCTGGAGGCATCTACATGATTATACACGTTTGTCTAAATTTTTTTGGTATTTTGGGCTCAAAATGCTCAAAGCGGACAACTAGAAGACATTTCATAGCACCTATCACTACAAAATGTGTTGTGGAAAATTTGTTCTAAGACTGTTGAATTGGTATTTTTGACTAGATGACTTCCAGGAGGATTTTTGGGTGAACCATGATGAATTTTCAAAATCCAAAGGATTTTATTGTCAATAATGGACACATGAACATTAACCTCTTTCATTTTTCACACAGGTGTCACGGATTTGGAGTTTCGAAAGAATCTTTGAGCCCTATTTTTTCAGTTTTCATGATTTCCTTTTTGAGACATTCTTTTGCGACATGTATTCTGACCAGATGGAGATGAATTTCAAGAAACCAAGAGAGGTTTTCTTTATAAAAATATTATATACAAAAACCATTCTCATATTTTACACAAATATTATATTTTGAGAATTACAAGTGGAATTTGGAAGCCTATTTTTAAAAATTTCACCTCTTGAAAAGCAGGAAATCAGTTAAAACGTGTCATTCTCTGTTTGTAACTATTTCTATTTCTGGAAAGGGGTTGGATTTCAAATTGGTGAGTTGGAAAGGACCTACATTGATATATATTCCATGGTACAAGAGTAAATTGGTGTTGGATTCATGAGCCATGAGAGGCTAGAGAGAGTAGGAACAATATTAGTTGCTCATTTGTAAAGCTTGAGGGTCTCTTTGTAATGACATTTTCTGCCATTAAAGATTCATGAGAGTTGTTATCATATTGTCTTCTGTGTTTTTCCATTTCTTTGTTATATTCTTTCTTGAATATATTGCAGGTTTTGAGGATCATAGTTGCCATTGATTTATGGATTCATGAACAACAAAGGATTTATTGTTGCTTGCCCATTAAATCATTGTTCATTGTTTAAGAAAATATTTATCTGTTGCAGAAAGGATCTCTGCATAATGGATGTTCTTCCTTTTGTCATATTCACTATGCTTCTATTCATCATTATATATCCCTTTTTCTGATATACAGTTTGATCTCCTTTGGTATGTAGGATGTTATGACTCCATGCCCAATGGAATGCCTATGCAGACTTTTTGCTTCCCTCTCCCTTTATTTCTCATCGTGTTGATCCACCTACTCAAACCATTTTAATCCATTTACATTTTGATGGGTACTGGGATTATCCTCTAGTAGTATGAGGGTGACTCTCAGTGCTAACACATGCAACTTACCTCTGAAAAATATAACCATTGAGATTCACCCAATCCAATGAACTAGATTAATTTACGACTTAAAGGTGCATGATCCTTATCGAAGCAACTTACCTCCAAAAGATCCAATGGTGAGGGTTGATTTGATATGACGATCCATATCTAATTCAGACTTAAATATGATCAGAGGTTAAGGATGCTACTTAAATTTGAAATATCCAATGGTGGAGATCCACCCAATACAATGGCCTAGATTCATTTTGGGCTTAAAGACTATCCCAACTTAATTATGCCACTTGACCCTAAAAGATCCAATGGTGGAGATCAATCACGATCGATGATCCACATTCTTTTCAGGATAAGATATGCTTGAATGATAACTGGGTCTCTCCATTTCAAAATGAAACCTTGTGATGACACATGTACCCTCCATGCATCGACTCATCTTCCACCTAGCATCTCCATGTAATCCTTGATGTCACCCATATAGAAAATTTCAATTTTTCAGAATTTTTTTGTCAATTTCATCCATTTTCAAGAAAAA
This sequence comes from Picea engelmannii, assembly GCA_009831015.1. Lineage (NCBI taxonomy): Eukaryota > Viridiplantae > Streptophyta > Pinopsida > Pinales > Pinaceae > Picea > Picea engelmannii. The sequence goes on from ML849182.1 coordinate 13,282, forward strand.
AATTTGTCTCCCATGAAATTCACAACTCAATTCCACCATTAAACCTTTGGTTTGACTAAATCCAAGATTACGAATATAAATTTGATTTTTGTACCTTTCAATTCGACATTTTTGAGTGAATTTCCCCTTCCAATTTCGCTCAAATTTGGAAATTTCTCACAATTGTTTCATGACCTCCCATGGCCAACTCTGCCAATCCATAATCCAACCTAGCAACACCAATCTATAGCTATGAATTTTAAAATTTGTGCCTATATAACAAGACCTCTATACTGGGCCACATCACAGTAGAACAAATCTATACTGGGCCACATCACAGTAGAACAAATCTAATACCACATTGTAACACACTCAGATTCACATATGAGCCACACTATTCCAAATTCTAGATCTAGACATACTAAAGTTTTCAAATTTCTATTATCCTCACTCAATAATTCTTTGATACCATAATCAATTATGCCCAATAGGGTTTTGATGGCGTTCTATAAAATATCACGTACATATGATACAAGTATGTAGGCTAAAACTTGCAGTCACATGCATAAACAAATAACATTTGTAAATGTAATGTGCATTTTATTAAGTAAAACCACAACATAAATTAAATACATAATACACATTACACACATTAATAGAAAGAACATATAAGCATGGCACTTATGTTTTATAAAAAAAACAACTATTTGTAGACCTCACACGTTCCACCCAACCATAGACATTGTTGTTCTAGGTCTCTCAACATCAAGTCACCCCCAAGATAGATCTATTACTCCACCAGGAAAAAAACACTCTCATTATTCCAACTAAGGTATTGCAATCATACAATCAAAGGCTAGGCCAATGTACCAAACTCTAACAAAATTTTCAACCTATAGCCTCTCATTCCCTGTAGCCTACACAACCCAAGGAAATTTCCCCCTTTCTTTGCACCACAGTCCCTCAAGCTGTCCTACTTCCCTTCCAAGGCTTCAGCACAGGCCGACCAAAAAGTCTCAGAGATACGTGGCTCCAGGAACTCCAACTGCTATAATGAAGCCTCCATGAACCAACCAAGCCTCACACCCAATGAAACATGTCTGAAACAGTTCTCCCTCCAAGGCTCTAGCCTTCCCTAAGGAAACCAAAGGAGAATTGTTCTCAGTTGTCTCACAGATTTACCTAGAACCCACAAAGTATTCTATCCACAGGATCATAGTGGCTCCCTAGCTCACACCCACATGCCATGGTAACAATCATGATGGAACAAAATTTATCACTAAGTCCAAAGTTTATGTATTCATGGCTTAAACTTGACAAGTGGCACATAAGGATCCATTTTTGTTAAATTTAGAGAATCTATTAAGTTCTTTTCAATTTACTAGACAATAATAGCATAAGCAGGATCACTGAGAGAAACACAATCACAAAGTACACAACATTTTATCCTAGGAAACCCTCATGGGGGAGAAAACCCAGCAAAAACTTCCTTAATATAGATTTCCAATACAATGCCAAGATAAAATACCAAAACACTACAGAATATCCAAGACTGAGCAATGCACCTCTCTCTCCTTCTTCTTGTAACTACAGCTACCTCCAAAACTTGTGCACTAGATGAGTGACTTGAGTGAGTGAGTGAATGAGGCACCTTCCTCTCTTATTTATACTAGTTGAGCGGTGTTAGGGTTATGTCCCTTCACCAAGAAGGGACGACTTATTCAACTAGTGGTTAAAACTACTTTAATTAGCCCTAGGGGGTGACTTCTCAAATACCACCATTTAACTAGAGTTTGACCAATCCATAAAAGGGGATTTTTTCGTACATAAGTCCCAACATGATCAATCCACAAAAGTGGATTTAATCTACATGATAATAACTCAATAATAATTAGAATATTCTTCAGAGTTACAATATTTCAACACTCCCCTTTAACAAGAAGGGTATTCTACAACATCATCAGGAGAGAGAGAGAGGGAAACAACATCATCAACATCTGGAACATTGACTGACATATCTATAAATCATCGGATTTTTTTCTCATCATCAATAATATCATATTTCACAACATTGAGCTAGAGCATCATCATCATCATCATCATCTGCATTTGTTGATGATTGCAGCTATGTGAGACATTATCTAGATTACAAACCTATGAGATGTGGATCATTGTAGCCATGTGAAGATATTCTCCATATTACAAACCTGAGAGAAAAACCCTAAAGAGGGTATTTGGTTCCTACCTGAGACAGAGCTAGAATGTAAAGATGACCTCCTCCATTCAAAGAGTTGAGAAGAACTTCAGATGATTATCTAGTGGGAAAGGCAATCTGTTGATTTAGACATGCCTGTGGCTAAGCACAAGGTGAACGTGTGAAATCCAAAAGTGCTAGGTGCATCGTCATGAGAATAAAAATGAAGATGGTGTATTATCTTCCTCTGAGCAACAGATTTGACGAGAAACTCTATATGACTCTCTTGTGTGGGGCAATGGGAAAGAATATATGTTGAGTGGACATGTCTTTGGAAAAGCATAGGTGAATGTGTGCAGATCTTGTTCTTCTATGTAATGCAGTGAGTCAGAGATATGGACATCCCTATGGATGTGCCCCTAGTGGATGAGAACTAGTGGGTGTATCATATCCTTTGCTATATTGATTAAGAGTCAGACCTGTCTGTAACCCTAATTGTAATGTAAAGGGTACAGGTCAACCCCACCTCAATGTGACTGGTAATTAATGTAAAATAAAATTAATCTAGTTAATATTAATTATATTATAATTTAGTGAGGTCGGACCTGTTGTTCCAATAGACACTTTTGTTGATAGGTTCAGGTTAGTATAAGTAAAGGTAAATTCTCCATTGAGGAAACATATCTTTCAAGTGAGTTTGGAAATTTCAGCAAGTACACCTACTTGGGAAAAGTGCATACCTCTCTTGGGCACTAGTCTTCTAAGGTTTGAGCACCCTCTTGTCTGCTAGTTTTTCTTGGTGATGAAGGTCTTTCTCTTGAATAATATAGCAAAGGATTTGGTTGAGTTTTCCTCCCTTGTTGAGAAGGGTTTCCCAGGATACTTCTCGTGTTCTTGTGCATGGTGCTTCTTATTGTGATCTTGGTTGCTGCAACATTAATGGTTATGGTTAAATGATAAAAATGGAATGAACTTCATTCTTAACCTTGAATATTGAAAAATCAACATGGTATCAGAGCATAGGTCTTGAAAGAACCCATTGCACAAGCATCCACAAAGTCTCATCTCACCTTTTGCAGAACTGTACGACCCTTCTAGGGTTTCCAAAAAATTCCATACGACCTTCCATTCAATGAAGTTTTATCCCTTAATACTTGGACATTGGGGATACTTTTGGCATAGAAGAGTATGGCCTCCTCCAACACATCTCCATAAGCTCTCAAAGTGTAATTCCAAGAAATTTTGATTTTTTTCCCTAGGGTTTCTAGGGTGTCGAAATTTCTTGCATAATATTAATTCTAGATTTCTGACGAAACGTTCTCTTGAATCAACAAGCATCTCTGTGACACTATCATGTTGATTTTTGGAAGTCATAAGTCCAATATAATCCAAGGTTTCTAATTCAACCTAATCATTAGGTTTTCAAAATCTAGTTAGTGAGAATTTGAAGAAACAAAGCAACTGAAGAACAGAGCATTAGTAGAATATAGGATTGATGGAGCAAACAACTTCAGCTCCTAGAAATCAAGGATTCAAGTCACCCTTGAAGAAGATGACCTCTTGGATGTGGTAACTAAAACCCTACCAACCACATCTACAGATATAGATAAAAAGATAAGAGAGGAAGAAGATGTCAAAGAAAGAAAATTAATCATCTACTTAGTAAGAGATCACCTCTTACCTTGTATTGCCAACTTGAAGACATCCTATGAGATGTATGAAGCTTTGAAATAAATGTTTGAAAGTGACAACACCCTCAGATCTCTTACCTTAAAGAGCCAACTTCAAAGTACCAAGATGATGAAAGGTGACATAGTTTCCATATTCTTCATGAAGTTATCAGAGATTAAAGAACAACTAGAGACCATCGGGGAAATCATGTCTGATAGAGAACCTGTTTTAACCATTCTCCAGAATCTTCCAAAATCGCGGGAGCATTTCCTTCAAAGTATCAGTGGAAGAGAAGCTCTACCAACCTTTGATCGTCTATGGACAGATTGTACTCAAGAAGAACTTAGACTTAGAAATATAGGAGTGGAAGATTCCTTAGAAGAAAATCATGCTCTTGCACTTCACACAAATAAAGGAGGAAAATTCAAAAGAAATTTCAGGAAATCATTTAAAGGTGAAAACTATTCATCAAACCCAGGTTATCAAAGAAGAGATGTTTCAGAAATCTAGTGCTTCAGATGTGATAATTATGAACACTATGCAAGAAGTTGTCCAACCAAGAAGAAGGGAAGACATTATGCTTCCATCGATGACATTGATCTAGACCCACCTCAAAAGAATGAAGAGAAGAGAGAGGAGAAGTACTTCCTCTAAAAATAAAGCATGACTACAAACAAGGTAAATCAATTGATTTCAAATTTTATAGTTGATTGTATTTTTGAATAAATATCTAGTATGGGAGCCTTCAAAGACTTGGACCATTATCCCTGGTACAGGATTCCAAACCATATTTAATTGATTATTATGTGAGAACAAGCAGAGACGTTGTCCTTAAAAGGAGATACCCATTTAACAAACCTAGAGAATCTCAAATGGAGATTGATAGTAAGATAATACCTTCTCCGCTTTTAGCAACTCAGATGGAGACAACCATTATTTAAGTTGATCCAGTTTCTCTAGTTGATATTCTCATAGATATTTTAGTAAGGCATAAAAGGCCTACCTAGACTCACTCTACAAGAGGCAGAGAAACTTACAAGTCTTTCAAGGCACATCTCGAGAAAGTAAAAGGGAGTTTTAATCTATCAAGTCATGAGCCACCTTATTGATGCTGAGCCTCCTTGTCTTAGAGAAGCAACAGGAGAACAGGTATGGGAAGAAGCCATAACAGAAGAATACCAGTATATCTTAAAGAATGATGCATAAGATGTTATTCAAGGATCAACAAGGAATTCTATGGTAACCTTCAAGTGGATCTATAAGATCAAACATGCAGCTGATGGAAGTCTCTAGAAATACAAAATGAGATCTACAGCCAGAGGTTTCTCACAAACAGAGGGATTTTTCTATGATGATACACTTGATCTAGTAAACCTGACACATTTCCATTCATACTACCATCCATGAGTTGGAAACTATATCAGACAAATAAATTCTTGATGAGTTTGGAGTTCAGCAAGAGTGTTGTTGATCCAAAGCTATATCATTGCAGTGATGGTAACAAGAGCCCGATTTTGGTGACTTATTCAGAAATCCTTGTTGTGATCCTTGAATTCTAAATTCTAGATGAAGAATATGAGTATGATGCACTACTTCTTGGGATAAGAAGTATGACATAGAACCAATGAGATTTTCCTAAGTTAGGAAAAATATACAGTGAAGATATTAAAGAAGTTCAAGTTTGACAGAATGCAAAATCCATTGTGATAAATTTAAAAGGAGAAGATTGATGATGATTCAAATGAGACTAATCCACAACTTATTGTATCAATGATGTATCTAGTTAACACCAGACTTGATTCATACCATGCAGTGAATGTGCTTATTCATTTCATGAGTCAACCAAAACAAACTCACTAGACAACAACAAAACATGAGGCACAATTGGATATGGCCTGAGATATGCCTCCAGAGTGAACTTGAGTTTGCAGGATATGATGATTTAGATTAAAGAAGAAAGTACAGTGGACCAAAAAGCACATCCGGTTGATGTTCTAACATGAAGTTTTCCTTGGTTTACTGATACAGTAGAAAACAAAATCTTTGTGGCCTTGAATACCACAGAAGTAGAGTGTGTACTATTGGGTTTGCAAAGTAGTATGGCTTCACAAGCTTCTGAAAGATTTACTTGATCATGAGATGGATCCTATAATGATAACCAAGAGGTGTGTATAAATATCCTTGAGAACCCAGTGTTTCCTGATGGATCGAAACACGATGAGATGAAATATTTTTATATCAGAGATATGATGCAGAGGAAAAATCATACACATACCATACTTTCCTACACTTGAGAAAATTGTAGATATTTTCACCAAACCAACTTGGTGAAGAATTCCTTCCTAGTTGAGAGGGAGTATTGATGACTCCAGACAAGACAAAATTCAAAGTACATCCGTATGAGACTTGGCATGATGAAGAATGCCTCCCTAGATGAGAGGGAGTGTTGATGATTGTAGCTATGTGAGACATTCTCCAGCTTACAAATCTGTGAGATGTGGATCATTGTACCCATGTGAAGATATTCTCCAGCTTACAAACCTGAGAGAAAAACCCTAAAGAAGGTATGTGGTTCCTACCTGAGACAAAGCTAGAACATAGAGATGACCTCCTCCATTCAGAGACTTGAGAATAACTCTAGATTATTATCCAGTGGGAAAGGCGATCTATTGAGTTAGACATGCTTGTGGTTGAGCACAAGGTGAACATGTGAAATCCCAAAGTGTTGGGTGCATCATCATGAGAACAAAAATGAAGATGATGTATTATCCTCCTCTGAGCAGCAGAGTTGACGAGAAACTCCATATGACTCTCATGTGTGAGGGAGTGGGAAAGAAGATCTGTTGAGTGGACGTGTTTGTGGACGAGCACAAGTGAACGTGTGAACATCTGGTTCTTCTGTGTAATGCAGTGATTCGGACATATGGACATCCCTATGGATGTGCCCCTAGTGTATGAGTAGTAGTGGGTGTATCATATCCTTTTCTATATTGATTAAGAGTCAGATTTGACTGTAACCCTAATTGTAATGTAAAGGGTACAAGTCGGCCCCACTTCAATTTGACTGGTAATTAATGTAAAATATAATTAATCTGGTTAATATTAATTATATTATAAGCTAGTGAGGTCGGCCTTGTTGTGCCAATAGATACTTCTTTTGACAGGCTTAGGTTAGTATAAGTAAATGTAAATTCCCCATTGAGGAAACATATCTTTCAAGTGAGTTTGGAAATTTCAGCAAGTACACCTACTTGGGAAAAGTGCACACCTCCTTGGGGTGTTATTCTTCTAGGGTTTGAGAACCCTCTTATGT
>ML849183.1:0-21600 GCA_009831015.1 Picea engelmannii
TCATCTTGTACTTGAACATTTATGTGGGGTAAAAGGAGGTTGCCCCCTCGAAGAGGCTTATTATCTGAAATTCTCTCTTTTTCAAGGCATTGAGTACTTATTCTAAGGTTTTTATATGCTATATTGATATTTGGTTCTTAACAGAACTCATCCATGAACAAGTGCCTCAAATATGGTGAACTAGGCACATATAGCATGTTGTTGTAAAAAAATAGGTTATCATCCCTAAGCTGATATACTTCGTACTTTCTTTCCCTGAGTTATTGTTGAAACCCTTCTTTTACCTGATTGAAGAAATCATATCCTTGTGAGAGGGCCTTGATCCTTTATTGGATGTAAAAATATCCCACACTTGTTGATGCTAAGTGTATAGCCTGCAAACTATGACTGAGTGGGTCTGCCACTTTGTTTTCCTTTCCCTTTATGTGTTTGATTTCAAAATCAAAATCATTGATCAATGCAATTTATCTGGTCTATCTAGCATTTAAAATTGGCTGGTCAAACAAATACTTCAGACCATAATGGTCTGTCATTAAGATGAACCTCCTTCCAAGCAAGTAATACATCCACATTTTCAACGCATGCACAATTGATGCTATCTCTAGATCATGAGTGACATACTTCTATTCATGCTCATTTAAGTTTCGTGATTCATAACTGACCACTTGTCTCTCCTACATAAGGAATCCACCTTTTTCATCCTTGCAACCATCAATACAAACCAATAAGTCTATTTCAGGGTATGAAATCTTCAAAACAAGGGAATTGGTCAAAAGGTGCTTCAGTTGTTGAAAGATGGCTTCACACTTTGCTGACCATATACACTTTTTCACTTTTCTTTGCAATGAGGTAATGGGATGACCAATCTTGGAAAATCCATTTATAAACCTTCTATAATACCCAACTAATCCCATGAAAGACCTTACTTCCGTTACATTTCGAGGGGCATGTCAATCCAACATTTCCTTGATCTTTTCGGGATCTACTGCCACTCCTTCTATTGAGACAGTGTGACCTAAATACTCGTTTTCCTTTTGGAAGAAATCACACTTGATGAAATTAGCATAATTTCGGTGATCTCTCAACAATTGTAGCACCATCCTGAGATGCTCCTCATGTTCTTATTTTGTCTTGGAATACACTAAAATATTGTCCATAAACAATAAGACATAATTGTCTAGATATTTGCTGAGAATGTTATTCAACAAACACATCAAAGTATCCATTTCATTGGTGAGTCCGAATGGCACCACCAAAAAATCATAGTGTCCATACCTTGTTTTAAAGGTTGTCTTGTGAATGTCTTCATCCTTAATTATTACTTGGTGATATCCTGATCTCAAATCAATCTTTGAGAAAACTACAGGTCCCCTTAGTTGATCAAAGAGATCATTAATCCTATGTAATGGATACTTGTTCTTGATGGTAATCTTATTCAACTTCCTATAGTAAATACATAGTCTTAATGTACCATCCTTATTCTTTAAAAATAAGGATGGTGCTCCCCAAGGGGATACACTCGGCCTGATATAACCTTTATCCAACATCTCCTTTAGTTGTACCTTTATCTCTACCAACTCTGGTGTGCTCATTCTGTAAGGAAATTTTGACGCTGGTACTACTCAAGGCATAAGATCTATCAAAAAATAAACATCTCTCTTGGGAGGTAGTATAAGCATCTCCTTCGGGAATACATCCTTAAACTACCACAACATAGGGTGATATTTAATCTTAAACACTTTTCCTTCTGCCGAGTTAAGCACTTGTATCACATACAATGGCCACCCTTTCCAACCAAATTTCTTAAGCTGCAATGTCAATATTTGTCTAACATATATTGACTTCTGAATGCATCACAAAATATTTTCATTTCCTTATTTGTCTTCATATTCCATACCTAATAGTATGTCGCATGATCCCAAAGGTAGGATATTTAGGGTTGCTTGAGCATGTAATCCACTCATCTCAAATGTATAGGATTCTATCATTTCTGCCACTTTTCTCTTAGTTCCTATGGCTAGTTGGACCAACCATGCCTTTGCATGTTTCTTCCTCTCTAAGGAACATGCTTCTACAACTTGGGGTGAAACATAGCTAAGGTTAGATATGTTATTGCACCGATTGTAGGTTGGGAAAATCCCAACCCAATCTACAAAGATGGGAAAACTATGGGAATACTTGTTAGAAATAAAGAGACGTGCTCGTTTTTCCATAGAAAATATAACAATATTGTCACCCAACCACAGGCACAAAGGCCACCCCAGATCACCTTACCCTTGATAGACAAAATAATTATGGAAGTAGAAAAATAACTAACCAAGGTATTACACCTTTCTCCAAGGGTAACACACCAAGTAAGAATAACCAAAGACCAAGCAAAATTCCAAAACATAACCAAGAGAAATTCCAACCAAAAACCAAAATACCAGTTGCAACAACTGCAACTACACTCCCTCTCCAAAATTGTGCACCATTAGTCTTATGCAGTTGTGAGTGAGTGAGTGTCAAATGAGCTCTATCTCCCTCTATTTATACTGCTCTATCTCACTTGACTTGGATGAGTTCTCTTTCTAGAGGATAATAACTCAATATTAAATATTCTCTTGAGTCAACTTGTCTTCTAGGGTTATTATCCAATGTTTTAGGGTTTCTCTTGCTTCCCAGAATATTCTAGTTTTGTCAAAGGTTACATGTGGAGGTTAATACCTCCCATAGATACCATAATATCAACACTCCCTCCTAGCTAGGAAGGTATTAAAGGTAATTTCTTGAGCACAAACATACCATTTAACCGGTAACATCATCATAGCCACACATGATATCTTATGATCATGTAGATCAACTCATGAGAAACATCATCACTATCAGTAGCATTTGATAGTATCAATTGCATCATCTCTCAAAGCCATAATCCATATGAGTAATCGAGCATGATGTTGAATAAGTCACTCACTCCACAGAGTGATACACATACCATTCTTCTAATTTGGACATACGTCCTAGAATAATGACTGTCCCAACAAATGTCGAAAGCTACGCTATGGGATACAGAGACCATTCCTACAGAAATATTAGTCATAAACTATTTTCTAATCAGGTCATATGTACCATAGAGATCCATCTCTACCTATATACCTTAGAAAATACCAGTCTTGAACCATTTTCCTAATTGAGCCACAATCTGTGCCTTAAGGAAAATACCAGTCCATGATATGTCAAACAACTATCAACCTAGACCATTCTCCACAGAGAGAATACATGTCCACCCAAAATTTGTTCCATATGGACCATTCTCTGCCTGAAGAATGTCTATCTACCAACACACTGACTATCCATCTAGTTGACAGGAAACTCCAACACTAGTGGTAGTGTCCATGGCACTTAGATAGTAGCATACTGCTGCTATAATTCCATCCAATAGAGCACAACTGTGTCTATCCATAGTAGTATACAAATACTATCCAGTGGTACACAACCACTCCTAGTAGCACACTGCTACTAACCAGTGACACACAGTCACTACCAGTGGATCACATCCACCACAATAGCATACAACCATTGTCCAAAGACATACAGTCTCCACAACAATCATATAATTTGATATCAATATGCATAAACAATATCATGATACAGATTGAGTCATTTGGGTCATTATTCCACTCACATCTGTGAGATATGGAAGATCATCTTCCTTTATAAAGTAAAAGATCATCCATGGGCTATATGGACTATTATTCCCAAGCATAGAGGAATAAATGTCCCTGATTTTTGAGCCTTGACCATTCACCTAACTGGGCCATTCCTCCGACACTAATCATAGTTCAACCTGGAGAGAATGAGTCTGCCCTAGGGAATGTTTGTCCCTGATTGCTTAACCTAGACCATTCACCTAACTAGAACATTCCTATGACACTAATCACAGTGCAACATGGAGAGAATGATTTTTCCCTGGGGAATGACTATTTGGACCATTTCTTATGGAAATGACTATCCTGCACCAACCTCTAAAAAAACCATTCTTTGAAACTGCTCATGACTATAAACTTCAAAAGAATGACTCCTTGGTGAGGCAGAATATTCTACTTGACCACTACTCAGAGTGTCTTCCAAGAAGAATGAATGTCCTAGACCATTCCCCCACACTAGCCATAAGGGAAATCACTGTCTATCGTACATCAACAATCTATCGAATCATTTTCATTATGAAAATGACTGTCTGATTTGGACCATTTTCCAAATTGGAAAATGATCTTCCATCAGAAATATCAAACCACTTTTCGGACTGGAAAGGAACTTCCCAACCTGGACCATTTTCTTAACTTGAAAATGATTGTCCATAAATCAATAACATATCAGTTCTCCCTCCCAACCTGGGAGTAATCACTTCCTTTTTCAATAAGGAAGTCATCTCCATGAGCCCCAACTTGTCCCTTAAGTACACACACTTTTCATCTTGGACAAAGGATTTACCAAAATATCTTCTATCTGCTCATCTGTGGAGATATACTGGAAAACTACTTCTCCCCTCTAGACTTTATCATGGAGAATATAATGCTTGATATCAATGTGCTTCTACTTGTCATGGACCACCATGTTCTCTGAAAGCTTCACATAGCTATGATCATCACAATATATCACAGTCGAATTCAACACTTTATTAGACAGTACAAAAACCAACTTACAGAGCCACAATGCTTTCATACAAGCATCACAAGCTACAATATACTCTTCTTATGTAGTGTTGAGTGAAACAAATTTTTGTTTCCTACTAGCCCATGACATATGATGGGTGTTCTATATGCACTAAAAAACACTAAAAACCCTCAACTAAATTGTCAACCCCAGGTAAGTAAACTTAGAGTTGTAGCACTATATGTGCCAAGGTAGAAAGACTAGAGGTAATATAGTCTAATTAAAGAAATGGGCTATCTGAGAACTAATCTATTCAAGAAAAGGCTATTAATGATCAAACCCTATCAAGAAACTTAAACTATTTATCCTAAGTAAATTTTGAACAATGGATCGATGGATTGTCCTAAGAAAGCAAATGAAAAACCTACTTAAAGAAAATTAACTTAATCATTACAATAAGCAAAAGAAAACTATCTAATTAATCTATCTAATGAGAAACAACTACAACAAACTACTTTAATTATCCTACTCAAACTAAATAAGCAACAACAATTAAGCAAATGAACATGAATACCCTATTAAAGAAAATAAACAAGCAAGAAACTACCCTATCAAAGCAAGTAAACAAGAAAACAATCAACTAACTAACCTATGGTAACTTCTACAACAAGTAAACTAATCAAAATTACTCAATAAGCAACTAATCAAACTAATAAGCAAGTGAAATCTATTCTTAATTTAAACTTCATAATTACTTATAATTTATGAAAGGAAATCTTAATCTACTAAATTCGAAGCATCATGACAATAAAAGTAATCAACAACTACTCTTTAATATACGATAAAGAAACTATTCTTTCATCTACCAAAGCAAGAAGACTATTCTCTAATCTATAAAATCAAGGAAACTCAAATATAGTGTTGATGGTTATGTTTCCGGTGTCTTATGATATAACGATGGCATTTAACAACTAATGATCACTCAATAGGGATAAACTAAATATTAAATTCTATAGCAAAGTGAAAGGTGTGAATTAGACAATCTAGTGAGAACTTAGCAATTATAGAAGAAACATCAACTACCCTGCAAATCCATGTGATTCTTCAATTCATGCATTAATCATCAACAATATGGAAACACTATCCTATTAAATTCAAATGCATTCTATGCTAGTGTAAGAAAAATCATACTACTTAGAGATTCATAACTAAAAACTAAATTCAATAATCAAACTTCGAATTAAAATTGCAACCTAGATCTAGAAAGGAAATTGCATGAAATAAATTAAACTAATCCGATTTTAACAATTTAAATTGCAAATGGAAAATACTCATAAAGACATAACTTAAATCCTATTTCTATTTAAGCATATGACACTAAAATAAATAAGAAAACTAAATAACAATTAAATAAGAAAAACTAAATAGCAATTAGATAAGGAAACTATAAATGAAAGCTAAAACTAACAACTATCCATCCACCAAAACTTGCCAAAGAAACCATGAACTAAATACTCTGTTTTAACTCTGTTTTTAAACTCTATTTCAACATATGAAAAATCTAAATACCATCTAATTACACACATGGGATAGTATATAAACTTGCAATTTGTTTCCTACTGATCAAAAAGTCATTGCATATTAATACCAACCTTCATAATAACCTGCAAAGCTAAACTAAAACAATTAATTTATGAACAACAATTTACACAGTAAATAAACTCAATAAAACTCATGTACAAGAAATAAAAGAAATGACAATTACACTGTATGAATTCATAATCTAATTGACTAAATATTCACCCAGACCACTGGTGGTCCCCCCAACAGGTCGTGGCTACTCCTAAATGATGAATCACAAGCTCAAGAAACACAATTTCAACATTAAAATTAAAAAATAGTTTTACACAGTTTTAGAGAAAATGTCTTGAAAATGGAAAAACAAAGATTAATTATCCTTTTCCTCTCCTAACTATTTTTCTGACCACCAATGTGGTATTTATAGAGTTTACAGGTTGAGAGGTCGACCATTGGAAGGGTCGACCTCCTCTAAAAACAGTAAATCACATTTAATGCGTCTTAACTGCTAGTGGCTTCTAGAAACAAGGAGAGCCAATAAACACCCAACATAACAACCTAATCCAAGTTGTCAAAATATTAGTAGATGGAGGCCACGACCACAAGCAAAACCCATGTCTCTGATTCGCCCATCACTGGCCATCGATATGATAACCGCCAACTCGCCCACGGTTTTAGTGTAGGACAAAGTGCTAGATGGAGTATCAGATGGAGTGCCGGATGCAAAAACGACTTGCGATTTTTCCCCGTGACACACAAAATGATAATTAGTCTCTTGGAATCATTAAAACATGCTGAATTATACTCAAAACCATCATAAAACATCAATCATACATACCTGGTATGAGCCACGATGATTTAATACAAAAACTCTTCAAAACTCTTCAAAACAGACAAATGGACATACAATATTGGCCAAAAAGGATATAATCATCATCATTAAATTAATCATATCATTGACCCAACATTACCCCCACAACTAAGATTTTGCAGCTCCCACTGCAAACAAAAAGGAATTGCCCCTCATGACTAAGCTTGCTAAAAAGGATAAGCTTTAGAAGCTTCTCCTTCTTGCCTTGAAGATTTTGTTTTGTGCCTCTTGTGTTGCTTCAATTGTGCCCTGAGGTTGCGGTTGGTTTTGGTCATCTCTTCAACCAACCTTTGAATGGAATTCACCTTTTCTTGGAGGATTGCATTGTCATGGTGAAGATGCGTGTCCAATGTCTTCCTCTCTTCCAATTGTTGAAGTAGCTAAAATTTTTCCTGTTGTAACTTCTCAATGGATGGATCTGGATCAGATATCTTAGAGGATGGCTTAGATCCCTTGAAATATGTAGAGTGTCTATCATTCTTAGGATCTAGGGTAGGCATCTATGAGGTAGGAGTAATAGGGGGTTGATGAGGAGAATTAGGTTTGGATTTTGTCTTTCTTTGAGGCTTCAATTTGTCTATAGACACTTCCCTAAGTATTTTGTGAGGGCTTTAGAGATCGAAGGACACTTGGATAGGGTCTGAAGTGGTTGGGGGTTTTGCACAAGGTTTTCCTCTTGTGCTCCAGGTACTCTTTCAAAAGGGTCCTCTATTAAATCGATTAGCTTCTCTCCTATTTCTGGGGACTGCAGGAAAGTCTTGTTGAATTACTTCTTATAGCTTCTTGGGTGTAGTATCAAGATATGTTGAAGGCATCGAGGGGTTAACAATAGGCTTCTTGGTATTTTGGCTCGATGAGGCTGTAGGGGTTTCAACAAGTTTCTTGGATTTTTTTTTCCGGTAAAGAAGTAGCTTGAGTAGGAGTGTTTGGAGTCCTTGGAGAATGGGTTTTTGGATGGGGAAATAGTCCTTAGATCAAGTGTCTTTCTGCTTGTCTTGATTATCAAGTGAGGGTTTGCAAATTGGTAAATGAACTCATCCCAAGTATGCCCTTGTTTTTCCAATTCAGATAAAACAAGGAGTTTGATAAGGCTATGGTGAAATAGGTTGTTGTGGGGGTTGGTTACATTCTTCCTCGCTTGAGAGGACATCTTATCGAGACTATTTAAGAAGTAGAATGGAAAATTCAATGGTTTATTAAATTGAAAGTGAACTAACAATCAAAAGTGACAGGCTTTAAAGGTGGAATATATGCCTTCACATGTGATCAAACTGGTGATGACTATGAGAGGGTTGATTAGCTCCTCTTTTATACACTCCTTGGAGTATCCTTTAGCTCTAGAGATGTTATGAAATTTTGGTTTAAAAAGCTTGTTATAACTCGATCCCAGTAATTGGTGGTTTTTAAACCATCTATCCCCCACTCTTGGAAGCTTTGTGGTTGAGGCTATGGATTCCTCCGAGACCCCAATGGTGAGATACCCCATGCATGCTATATTTCCATCAAAACTGAGGCCAAATTTCATTGAAATTCCATTGCCATGGCCCTGTAAGTGGGACAAAAACGACCCCTAGCTTGCGCGTAAAAACACTTCCCTGCACTATGAAAACTTAGGGATGGTGAAGAGGTCAGCGTAGGAGGATGGTTCATACCATTTGGGAATCATGATGGTGTGGAAAAAATGGACAGAGGGATAAATTCACAGAGGATAGGTGCAATTGGGCCAAGGAAGGGCACGATTTAAACAGAGGCCGAGTGCAATGTGGATAGAGGTGAATCAGAATGAGAAGAGGCCAAGTGTGTTTTAGAGATCAGAGGTGAATGCAATGAGAAATGATGAGTGTGAGGAATAATAGGATAACCCAATTGATTGATCCCTCCATTTATGAGTGTGCCTAGGGTGAAACAGTTGCATTCATGTGTGCACGAGTTGCCATGTGTGAGTGTCGATTTCGAATTTGAAGGCATGTTGTGGGAGGCGGTTGTAATGATGAAGAGGTTAGATAAATTTCCAAGTATTTGAATTGGACATTTGATCATGAAAATGTCTAAGTTGACATCATTCAATCTTAATTTCCCTAAACTAATTCAAATAAATGTGATTGATTCCTAGTTACCTGAAATTGTGGATAGTTACTGGTGTATATTTTCATATGGCACTTCGTTCGACACCTCATACGACACCTCATATGACACTCCATATGGTACCTCTATGAAAAATGCATTTTTACCTCCTATAATGGATAACCCATAGTCTTAGAATGATTTTGATAGTCATATTGAATAGGAGCAGAGGCAGAGTGTTCCATTATTATTTATTTTTCCACCATGCTTACTCAATCCACTCACATAATACATGTAATATCAATTATGAAATGAACAGTCTATAATGACAATAAACCAATAAAGTAGTCTGTTAAGGATATGTACAACAATTTATAGCACACATGGAATTAGCATTTCAAAAAAATAAAATGATTGTTGATGTAATAACCTGTATCATGAAAACAATACACATAATTTTTTACAAATATTTACTTCTTCTAGGCAATGTTATCATTTGTCAACTCATGAACCCCTCCCCCACACCTAAGAATTTTGACAACTCACAATAAAAAATATAGGAAACTAGTCAGTTCTCCCAATAGCCAAAGATTTACAGCTTGTTAAGTGTAGAGATAAATTTCACAGATTGGTCTGACGAGATGGTTAGAAGATGGCCCCACCTATAGGATAAGAGATCCTATATATAGATAAGAAGAGGTCGGCGAGAGAGTTTCAAGATAGTCTCAAATTTAGTTCCCAATGGAAAATTTATGGAGTTCATTAACCTTAGATTAACCATACATTCTTCATGTCATCTTTGTCTACAAGTAATTCCGTACATCAGGACAAGTTTAAATTTCTTATTTTTTTTCTTCAGATTATCATCCTCGCTAGGTAGAATGCCTCGCTGCTAGAAAGCTTGTTCAGTACTCCGACAGGTTTACCTAGTCATACCATAGGTTGGTACCCACTACCAATATACCTGTTCAGTATCCCGACAGGTTAGCCTCTTACATTCTCAGAGACTGGCCCACCATCTTTTAAGATTTTAGTATAAGATTGCTTTATGAAAGAAGATGGGGGAAAATCTTTGAAAACAATTTTTTCTTTCTTTTAATAGGGATGGTATTTATGTTAGAGGATGAATTTCCATTATATATATTCCTTAGTGATTGTCCTGATGTAAGGCGTACTTAAGAGGATGTAGCCTATCTAAAGATATGATATAATCAAGTATTTTAGTGTGTAGTGGATGGTACCATTGGGAAAGAACATAAATGTATCTTTAGGCTCAACTCAGTTTCTTCTTTTGTAAGTTATTGTGATGTTTCCATGACTAACCGCTAATCAGAACTCCTTGTTACTCTTTAATAAAGATACTTTACTCACTTATTCTGGTTTCTTGGGGAAAATGTATGAGAGACCTCTAAGCTTGATGGTTATGGTATCACTTCCTTATATAGTGGTGAAGGTTTTCAAGAGAAACTGCTTCTTAAGATGCCTTGAGAAAAAGAAGATGAAAATCTTTGCAAAAACATGGCTAACTACAACAAGTCATTATTCATTTGATGCTTAGTAGACAACAAGGTTCAAATATAGCAATGTTTTGAAGAAAAATACTTCTTTTATATTTCCTTGAAATTGTTTACTCTTGGTGAGATAAATACCTACAAAAATCTCCAGAATTTCTTATCAACAAAATTCAAAATTATTTACATATGTATAGTAGAAAATTCAGAGAACATTCAATAACAAGGGGGGACTTGCAGCCCAACATTATGAAGAGGTTGAGTTGGATTGTTATTGAGGTTGGGTACTAGTTGTGGCAGCAATAATTTCGGTCTTGGGGAGCTTACATTCTGATATTGTAGCGGTTG
The DNA here is from genome assembly GCA_009831015.1 of Picea engelmannii. Lineage (NCBI taxonomy): Eukaryota > Viridiplantae > Streptophyta > Pinopsida > Pinales > Pinaceae > Picea > Picea engelmannii. Next base: position 11,005 of record ML849183.1, read on the forward strand.
TTGTTGTGGAATAGGAGGTAAAGGTGGTAGAACAAAACCTGGCAGAAGTTGCAAAGTTCAATGGAAACTGAGGGTAAGGATGGTTGGGCATAGAGACAGGTAGAGCTTGATGGTTCCCTTGTTTATGTCCTCCTCTCCATCCTTGAAGAAAAGGATGTTGGTACTATGTAGACCAATTTTTCCAACTTGGTGAGTTCCACTTTTGTTGTTGTTGATCATAAGGTGGAACTTGAGATTGTGGATCTGGGTATGTGGGTTGGTTCCTAGGCTGCCATGGCCTCCTAGGTGCATAAGAGGATTCCCCAAGATCACCACTTCTATAGATGGATAAAAAATGGGGCAATGATGGACATTTCTCAGTTGAATGGTATTCTGTGCAGAAGCCACAAATTGAAATGTTATCTAATGGGAATTCCCTTGAGGAATGCTTCCTCCTACATCTTGGGCAATATATGCTCATTGTTGCATTTTCCTCCTCCTGTTTCTTTTTAATTTTTAGGGTGTCCAATCGGGAACCTATTTTTCTTAAGATATATGTCTTGAAGTTATCTAAAAGGTTCCCTATCTCTTCTCTTTTGATACCACTTGAACTAACTGGTTTTAAGTTTCTATTATAAGGGTCCCGAACATTCTTGCCTATTTTAGCTCTACTCCTTGAGTAATTCTTACACATTTCACATATTTTGGCAAATGTTTTATGAGAGATGTCACTTGATTTCATCAGGTTAATAATCTCTAGGCATTCTTATGAAATTCCCTTAAGGAGGTCATGGTATTTTGACTTCTGGGAGATGTACGCAAACCATTCCATATAATCCTCAAGATTATTGTCTTCTGACTGTTGGATTTTGAAAATATCATTACGAGACTCCTTGGTCTTGCAATAGTATTGGTACTTCTTAATAAATATATCTTTCATGGCTTCCCAAGACCTAATACTGGATTCTCCCAACCCCATGAATCATCTTAGTGCAACGTCCTTGAGGGTGGCCAAAAAGAGTTTTAGTTTATGGGCATATTGTAAGTAGTTGTAGCTCCTACAAAAGATGTCAAATTCAAATAGGAAGGTATCCGGATCTTCACTGCTTTTACCGTAAAAGGTGGGTAGTGTTGAGAGGGGAATATTTTTCATATTGACATTCGGGGTGGTGTCCAAAATTGGAAACCCGAAGGTAGTTTCGGTTTGGTTTCCAACTTCTTCTTCCTCCCCATGTCTTAAATTGTTGTGATCCTCTCGATCATCTATACTAGTTTGGTTTCCAAAAAGAGAGTACTTAAGTGGTTTTATACTTGAAGAGAACAAGGTATCCCTATGATGGGAAGGTATTCCTATTGTTTGGGCGTCTCAGAATCTACTCGAGCTGATTGAGGTTATTGGTGCCAAAGTTTCTGTGTCAATTTGAGAGACAATTATGTTGGCTGAAATACCAAACAAAGTATTCACCTGTCTAGGGTCTATTATGTCTTCAAAATTAGGATCTCCTGATGGTGGTAAGAAAACAAAGTTTGTATTGTTTGGTTTTACGGAAGGCTAGAGTGGTTTTGTCTCCTGTCCCACTATTACTGATGCTTCAATTTTATGTTATACATTGCTCCTTGACTTAGTCTCTTCAGAGACTGGTTTAGCTCTTTGGGTTGAGCTAGTTCCTATTTTTCAGTATCGGTATGCAGATTTTATAAGTGGAACGTTCCTTCCCCCAAAAAGATCGGAAGGAACCTTGGTTGAAAGGTTCGATTTAGATTTAATGTATCTACCTTTTGTGTCTCTAGGTCTGTTCATGAAAGAAAAAAAGAAAAAAATACCATTGGGTTTGGGGGAACCTGCTATAGCAGATGCACAGGTTCTTACCTCTCATATTAAAGTCCCCCCACCACCAATCTAATGCTAAGGTTTAAAAAATGATCTATTTCCTAACTATTTCCTACCTTGAGACAACTCCCCGACAACGGTGCCAAAAATGATGGGTGTTCTATATGCACTAAAAAACACTAAAAACCCTCAATTAAATTTTCAACCCGGGGTAAGTAAACCTAGAGTTATAGCACTATATGTGCCAAGGAAGAAAGGCTAGAGGTAGTATAGTCTAATTAAAGAAATGAGATATTTGAGAACTAATCTATTCAAGCAAAGGCTATTAATGATCAAACCCTATCAAGAAACTTAAACTATTTATCCTAAGTAACTTTTGAACAATGGATCGATGGATTGTCCTAAGAAAGCAGATGAAAACCCTACCTAAAACAAATTAACTTAATCATTACAATAAGAAAAAGAAAACTATCTAATTAATCTATCTAATGATAAATAACAACAACAAACTACTTTAATTATCCTACTCAAATTAAATAAGCAACAACAATTAAGAAAATGAACAAGCAAGCAACTGCCCTATTAAAGAAAATAAACAAGCAAGAAACTACCCTATCAAAGCAAGTAAACAAACAAATAATCGACTAGCTAACCTATGGTAACTTCTACAACAAGTAAACTAATCAAAATTACTCAATAAGCAACTAATCAAACTAATAAGCAAGTGAACTCTATTCTTAATTTAAACTTCATAATTACTTCTAATTTACAAAAGGAAATATTAATCTACTAAATTCAAAGCATCATGAAAATAAAAGTAATCAACAACTACTCTTTAATCTACGATAAATAAACTATTCTTTCATCTACCAAAGCAAGAAGACTATTCTCTAATCAATAAAAGCAAGGAAACTCAAATATAGTGTTGATGGTTATGTCTCCGGTGTCTTATGATATCACGATGGAATTTAACAACTAATGATAACTCAAGAGCGATACACTCAATATTAACTTCTATAGCAAAGTGAAGTTGTGAATCAAACAATCTAATGAGAACTTAGCCATTATAGAAGAAACATCAACTACCCTACAAATCCATGTGATTCTTCAATTCATGCATTAATCATCAACAATATGGAAACACTATCATATTAAATTCAAATGCATTCTATGCTAGTGTAAGCAAATTCATACTACTTAGAGATTCATAACTAAAAATTAAATTCAATAATCAAACTTTGAATTAAAATTGCAACCTAGATCTAGAAAAGAAATTGCATGAAATAAATTAAACTAATCCTAGTTTAACAATTTAAATTGCAAATTAAAAATACTCATAAAGACATAACTTAAATCATATTTCTATTTCAGCATATGAAAAGAAAATAAATAATCAAACTAAATAACAACTAAATAACCAAAACTAAATAGCACTTAGATAAGCAAACTATAAATGAAAACTAAAACTAACAACTATCCATCCACCAAAACTTGCCAAAGAAACCATGAACTAAATACTCTGTTTTTAAACTCTATTTCAGCATATGAAAAATCTAAATACCATCTAATTACACACATGGGTTAGTATCTAAACTTGCAAGTTGTTTCCTACTAATTAAAAATTCATTGCATATTAATACTAGCCTTCATAATAACTTGGAAAACTGGTGCAGACCCCAACCCTCGGGTCAAGATCCACTCAGGATCGTTCTAAATTCTCCTTAAGCTTAAGCAACTTCTTTGGCTCCCTACTGAAACCCCACGACGAATCCGCTCCACAGGTCCTTCTGAAACCCCCCTTATGTGAACAGGTACAAGGTGTGAGCTTCACCTCCACACAACCACAACTGGGCCTTGGTGCAAGCGCCTTTTGCAACTCACAACTCACGAGTTTGTGGGTTGAAGACCATCAACCCCTCTTTTCCAAACTCCCGATACCCAAGATTGCGATACGGGTATAGCTCCTTCTCTGCTAGCACCTCTATTAGCGACCATCGACTAGGGCTAACAGCTAGCACCTCTCACTACTCGTGACTTCGCAAGTTGAAGGGTTGAACCTCTAGGCCCTTCTTTTATGAGACTTCGAGACATGAAAGTCAGAGGAGATTTGACTCCTTCGGTACTTCTCATGGCTCACAACTTTGCGAGTTGGTTTGTTGAGCCTTTGTGTTCCTTTCTTACGAGAACCCGAAGCATGAAAAGTCAACAGGGTGTTGATTCCATTTTCAAATGACACGTGTCCACCACCTGTCACCACTTCTACCTCTCTCTAGGTGTCTTATCGTCACACCACCTGTCAATCATGCGATGCACACCAAGCAGACGTGCCACATGTTGCACGAGCCCTCGCAACTCGCAAGCTCGTGACTTCTACAGTTGAAACTGATTCCTCTCAATCTCTAAACCCCGATACATGATATAGTGAAGAGGTTCTGCCCCAATGATCATTCCTCCTTCTCCTGAGAAAGATCAATGATTTTGATCCTCCCTGATCCAACGGCTCATATCCTTTCAGGATCTCGTGGGTCAAGAGTTAAAAACTTTCACCCCTACATCTTTCGATACCCGAAATATCGAAATCACCTTCCTTTCGGGGATTTCCCCGATACCTTGATCGCTTGATACGCATCCTTTTGTTGGACAGTCCTAATCCCTCTGGGATTTTGCGACTCATAACTTCCTGTCTTTTGACTCTTCCTCTTCTATCTTCTGATACCCCAAACCCCAATGGGTTCTGGATTTCTGCTACTCGTCCTCCGAATTATGGATGGTCTCGATGCTTTCACTGTTTCGAGACTTTTGATGAGCCTCCACTCAACTTATATGTGAGCTTAACTCGTGTGCACCTTCTCCCAGATCCAATGATGATTGACGATCTGTGCAAGATATGACGGTTTATATATTCTTCCCCTATGCGTTCTCCTCCTGTTGCCTCCTGGACGTGAAACTTCAATGGTACAGATCTTATCCTCAGCCTGATCCAATGGCAGCTATGCTCCCCCTTGTGAGCTTTTGTTTCTTCCCGATCCTTGGAAGAATTCAACTTATCAAAGGCCTTGTCTTTTGTCCCTTCTATGAAGCCTCTACTCACAGCTTCTGTCTGTGTTCTTGAAGATGCTTTCCCTCCTGAGCGTCTCTTCTCTGAAACCTTGAAAGGTTTTCACGACCTCTGTGATTCCTACAGGGTCCCTGCAGACACAAAGGTGTTGTACTTAGACCTCTAAGGGACTTAACCCTTTTCCTCTCCCTCAGATGAAGAATCTGATGTCCTCTTGGTAGTCTCTTGCTCAAGCAACTCCTTGCTGAGTCTGTAGGGTATTCAACAACCCTGTGAAGGTCCTCTTGACACTTCCTTCTCCTTCAGAACTCTAATAGTTCTTCTTGTACAAAATGGCACTTACTCAACGCCCTCTTGGTGGAGCTCCTACAGAATCCCTCAGTGATTCTGTCTTCTCTGAACTTAAGATAGAGTTATTCTCCTTAATGCAACCCATGCATCTACTCAATGCCCTCCTGACAGAGCTCTATAGAACTCCTCAAAGATTTTTTCTTCTTCTGTTCTTTCCTCTGCATAGTCCTACCTCAAAGGTATTCAACAACCTTGAGGCTTCCTTCCTGAGCCTAAAACTTCAACTGGTGCACCCTCCTGGCACATCTTTGTCCAAATCCCACAGGATTTGGAAGTGCATTCCTTGCACTGTCTTACAGAACCCGTAGTATTCTATCATGCACTCCTTGCATGAAGCCTTAAAGAACCCCAAACCTGAAATGAAAGAACCCACAGATAGGAAAATCTATCTGTTCCTGCAAATGCACATCTACAGCATAGCATAAAAGCATAAAGACATTCATCCATAAACACATAAACCCACAAGGAATCTCATGTAGGAAAAACTGCTCTTTTTATTAATATGAATGCCTGTACAAAGGTTATGAGCACAGACTGTAATAGAGTCTCATCTCTTCTCTCTTTTCTACTCAACAACTCGTCTCATGTTGAGCTCTCCTAACTACTACTCAAAATAAGATCTAAGATATTTTACATGAGGGGGCTCTTTGAGCTCTTCCCTCCATCTCACCTACTCTATTCAATTACATTGAATTTTACAATTAATGTCTATCTAATCCAGATCAGAACTAGATCCAACTTTACAATCATTTAAGGCAACCTATACTAAAGCCTGTGCATATGCATGGATTTTTGGCTCTAACAGCCTTACAAGCATTTAATACAATTTCACATTTGAAAAACATGAGGGCTAGCGCCTCTCTTCCTTGAATGCACGCTTCGAATGTGCTGGCTAGATGACACATTTTTGGCATGGTGTGATGCTCCTGCATCATACTCCTCAGCTGCAAAAAAATCATGAGCTCCCGCTCATGAGCTTCCCAACGTTGTTGTTGAAATCCTCTTGGATCCCAAACAGTCCTCTGGAGTTGTTCATCTGCTCCACTTCTCTGTTGTTGCTGTTGCTTCTACTTCCACTGTTCTACTGCTCCTGCTGTCTCTCTTCTACTCAACTTCCCTTTGTTGGCAGTCTCTGTTGATTCCAACATCAGCCTTCTGATCTCATTGATCACCTCTTCCAACTGTTGCAATGGCTGGCTCTATTCATGCAGTCTCCACCGCTGAAATTTCTTTCTGCAAATGGGAAAATCATCATGATCTCCCATGTCATATTCTTCATCTCCTATGGCCTTATCTTTCCACTCCGCTACAGAATTCATCTTTGCAGTCTTATCCTCTTGGATGATCTGCTGTTCGACTTCTACCTGTGGTAGTTCTGTTGCTGCCATTTCCGTTGCTGGCATGTCTCCAGCTTCCTCAAGCTGCTCCTCAGACTGAAATTTTCTCTCTGTCTCCAACCTGATATGTTGGATGTGCATGCCTTGCACTATCACCCTCTTCTCCAGGGCTTCTAATTCTTCACACAGATCAACAAATTCCATGCTATCTTCTTCCTCCTTTGCTTTTTTTGCTGCAAGCTTCAGTGCTGTAGTGATTTCAGCTTCCTGGCTGAAAAAATTGAGCCATTCCTCAGAATTCTCTTCTTATTATTCTTCTTCTGGGATAGACATCAGTGTCTTCTCCCCTTCTTCCTCCATGATAGTCTCTGCTGGCTGTCGGTCTTCTGTTGTTGCTTCTGCAACACACGCTCTTGCCTCAACTGGGCTCAATGGCAGGAATATTTCAATTCCTTCAATGATCAGAATACCCTTCTGATCTTCTCCTATCAACTTTCCTCACTGATATGAACTCACCTATGAGCTCATTTTCTCTGTCAGCTCCCCTTGCTAATCCAAAATCACCTATGAGTTCATGAGATTGTCATACAATCCCATCTGCTCTCCCTTGACCACCCAACAACATGGGATTTCTCTGCTGCCCACCTGGAAGTCTATGAGATCCTGGGATCCCACCTCATTTCCCTCTCGACAGTATGAAATTCCCTCACTATCCTCCTAACAGTCTTTGAGATCATCCTGTGACCTCATTTCATTGCCCACCTGGCAATTGGAAATTTCTATTCTACCCTCTTGGCAGTCTTTGAGATCTTCCAGTGATCTCTCTTCCTCTTCATCACCAAGATTTCTCCCAACTTATAGCCCACATATGTGAACCATCTCCTTCTCATCATTCCTAAGGCTTTCAGCATGCCTCAACCATCCTCTTATCAACCTTTGTTGTCTTGTGGCCACCAATCCCTTGACTGGCCATTTTACCTTCATCCTCATGGGCCATTCATACACCCAATGTGATCTTGCATACTATTGCATCTGCAGTGAAAGTTCCTCCATCCTTGCTCTGATCTCGATGAGCTCTTTATCCACCTCAACTTTGATCGACTACTGATGGATCTTCTTTCCATCGCATCTATGGTCTTCAATAGCCATTTTCCTGCCTTTTGTTTTCCCTCCTGGCAAATCTGCTGCTGTCACTCTGCAACCCTATGTGCTTCTAGCATCCCCTTCAGTCCTCCACACTGTCTATTTGAATGTCGCACACCTGCAAACAATCACCACAGAGTTCCAATACTTTGCCTTCCTTTTTCTTGTCTCTACAAGCTGCCTCTGATAGCAAACTGATGTGTACCAGAGTATTCTTTTTCTTTCGCTTCCTCTGCCTGCAATATACAGACAGAATCAAGCTCTGATACCAAACTTGATGTGTATCTGAGCGTTTTCCTTTTCGCTTGCCTTCTTTGCCAGAAGTATACAGACAAAATCAAGATCTGATACCAAACTTGATGTTTATCAGAGTGTTTTCCTTTTCTCTTGCCTCCTTTGCCTGAAGTATACAAAAAAAATCAAGCTCTGATACCAAACTTGATGTGTATTAGAGTGTTTTTGTTTTCTCTTGCCTCCTTTTCCTGAAGTATACAGACAAAATCAGTCTCTGATACCAGATGGTACAGACCCCAACCCTCGGGTCAAGATCCACTCAGGATCATTCTAAATTCTCCTTAAGCTGAAGCGATTTCTTTGGCTCCCTGCTGAAACCCCACGATGAATCCTCTCCACAGGTCCTTCTGAAACCCCCCTTATGTGAACAAGCACAAGGTGTGAGCTTCACCTCCACACGACCACAAATGGGACTTGGCGCAAGTGCCTTTTGCAACTCGTAACTTGAAAGTTCTTGGGTTGAAGACCCTCGAATCCTCTTTTCCAAACTCCCGATACCCGAGATTGAAATACGAGTATAGATCCTTCTCTGCTAGCACCTCTATCAATGACCACCGTCTAGGGATAACAACTAGCACCTCTCGCTACTCATGACTTCGTGAGTTGAAGGGTTGAACCTCCAGGCCCTTCTTTTACGAGACTCCAAGATGCGAAAGTCAAAGGAGATTTGACTCCTTTGGTACTTCTCGCGGCTCACAACTTCATGAGTTGGTTTGTTGAGCCTTCGTGCTCCTTTCTTATGAGATCTCGAAGAACGAGAAGTCAATAGGGTGTTGAATCTCTTTTCAAATGACATGTGTCCACCACTTGTCACCACTTCTACCTCTCTCTGGGTGTCTTATCGTCACACCACCTGTTAATCATGTGGTGCCCACCAAGCGGATGTGCCACGTGTTGCAGGAGCCCTTGCAATTCGCAAGCTTGTGACTTCTACAATTGAAATTGATTCCTCCCAATCTCTGAACCCCGATATGTGAAATATCAAAGAGGTTCTACCCCAACATTTGTTCCTCCTTCTCCTGAGAAAGATCAATGACTGTGAGCCTCCCTGATAGAATAGCTCAGATCCTTTCGGGATCTCATGGGTCAAGAGTTCGAAACTCTCACCCCTGCATCTTTTGATACCTGAAATACCAAAATCACCTTCCTTTCAGGGATTTCCCTGATGTCTTGATCACTTGATGCATGTCCTTTTGTTGGATGGTCTTGATCCCTCTAGGATTTTGTGACTCAGAATTTCCTGTCTTCTGATTCTTCCTATTCTATCTTCTGATACTTGAAACCCTGATGGGTTCAAGATTTCTACTACTCATCCTCCGAATGATGGACGGTCTCTATGATTTCATTGTTTTGGGACTTTTGATGAGCCTCCGCTCAGCTCATATGTGAGCTTAAATCGTGCACACCTTCTCCCAGATCCAATGACAGTCGACGATCTGTGCAAGATCTGATGGCTTAGATCTTCTTCTCCTATGCGCTGTCCTCCTATTGCCTCCTAGACGTGAAACTTCAATGGTCCAGATCTTGTCCTCGACCTGATCCAGCGACATCCTTGCTCCCCCTTGTGAGCTTTTGTTTCTTCCCGATCCTTGGAAGAATTCAACTTATCAAAGGCCTCAAATTTTGTCCCTGCTACGAAGCCTCTACTCACAGCTTCTGTCTATGTTCTTGAAGATGCTTTCCCTCCTGAGCTTCTCTTCTCTGAAACCTTGAAATGTTTTCACGACCTTTGTGATTCCTACAGGGTCCCTGCACACACGAAGGTGCTATCTGTCTTGAGATTCTCTATTGTTCAGACCTCTAAGAGACTTAACCCTTTTCCTCTCCCTCAAATGAAGAATATGATGCCCTCTTGGCAGTCTCTTGCTCAAGAAACCCCTTACTGAGTTTGCAGGGTATTCAACAACCCTGTGAAGGTCCTCTTGATTCTTCCTTCTCCCTCAAAAATCTAAGAGTTCTTCCTGTACAAACTGGCACTTACTCAACGCCCTCCTAGCGGAGCTACTGCAGAATCCCTCTGTGATTCTGTCTTCTCTAAAATCAATATAGAGTTCTTCTCCTCAATGCAACCCATGCATCTACTCAATGCCCTCCTGGCAGAGCTCTACAAAACTCCTCAGAGATTCTGTCTTCTTTCATGCTTTCCTCTACACAATCCTACCTCCAAGGTATTCAACAACCTTGAGGCTTCCTTCTTGAGCCTAAAAATTCAGTTGGTGCACCCTCCTGACACGTCTTTGTCCAAATCCCATAGGATTTATAAGTGCATTCCTTGCACTGGCTTACAAAACCCATAGTATTATGTCATGCACTCCTTGCATGAAGCCTCAAAGAACCCCAAACCTAAAATCAAAGAACCTACAGATAGGAAAATCTATATGTTCCTGCAAATGAATATCTACAACATACATCTATAGCATAGCATAAAAGCATAAAGACATTCATCCATAAACACATAAACCCACAGAGAATCTCATGCAGGAAAAACTGCTCTTTTTATTAATATGAATGCCTGTACAAAGGTTATGAGTGCGGACTGTAACAGAGTCTCAACTCTTCTCTCTTTTCTACTCAAGAACTCATCTCACATTGAGCTCTCCTAA
>ML849184.1:0-16296 GCA_009831015.1 Picea engelmannii
ATGATTTTCTACTACCTAGTGAAATTCACAAGGTCCTATAGAACACTATTGTACTTTTACAAATGGAGATTCATTCCAAAAATACTCCTCATCAACTTACATCACATCAAGCTCTACCTATTCTGACCATTTATCAAAATGGACCTATAGATAATAGTGCACCTTCCTATCCTTTTATTTATGTATAAAAAATAACATCGTGTAGTCTTGGACACCAATATTTCCTTTGTCCTTCCACTCCACCAACATTTGTCATGATCACTGCTCACACTCAAGTAGAATCTATAACACTTTCCATGTCCATTATATAGTAGCTTATGAGGACCTATTCATGGAGTTCAATTGTTATCTACAACTTGAAACAGTGACACAATAAATATGGCACATGATGTCTATTAATGGGGATAAGGATTTTTCTTCCAACATCATTTCTCTTACCCCTAAACAACCAACACTCTCTCTTTCATTTGGGAATTTTGGGGCACATGAGAGACATGACCTAAGGGGATTTTTCCCCTTTGTTTCCTAGAATGTATTTATTCCCAACACATGTACATGAGGTAGGGTGCTCCATACCATCCTATTATTTTCCAATAGATACTGAGGCATCCATCAAAATGTATTCTGGAAATTTATGCCTTTTATATCATGTGTTATGTGCTATGGAATCTTTCCTTTTACATTGGTAAATTATGGAAGTTGTTTTCTTTAGGTATGAGAAATTTTGTCTTCCTAAACACCATTCAAAATGAAAAATTTAAACTCATTCTCTTTGCCAATATCTAACCTCCTAGATATGAGAAATCATTTTAACTGATTGATATTGGGAACCTTTCCTCGATTCCAAATGAGTACCATACAGAAAAAAAATGATTTTGTTTCCATAATTTTTTTTTATTGCTACAATAGGTTCAAAGTCTACTTGTGAGGGTGTAAGGGAGCATCAACCAGTCCAAACTGTTGGAAACTATTGGCAAGTTTAGGGGATACTTGACCCAAATGGGGAGTATGCTTCTTGCGAATATTAAAGGAGTAATATTCCTCCCTCAAGTACAAAATATTATCACATCAATGTGGTTATTTTGCATTATCTATGCTTCGTATATGATGTAGATAAAAAAGAACTTGTGGCCAATTGTGTGTATGTGTGTGTGTGTGGACAAAAGATAAGGGATTATTACTTGGATTACTATTTTTCCATTTTCCAATAAGTTATTTATAATTTGTTGGCTTTGTGAGAATAAAATATAATGTATTGGCATTTAAGTGTATATCTATGATAAGATTGTTGATGGATGGGATATTTATTATGATGCTTTCAAGAGCATTTCTAATTTATTGCTTTGTGCAAAAGTGTTTAGAGGATGTTTTTTTATATTTTTTATTTCATGGTTAACCTAGACTCCATCTAAAGCTGCAGAAATCTCCATGATTAAACTTATCGGCAACATTGACTTATTTTATATATAATTAGAGGTCGAAAATATCATAACTATTATATGTCTGAAACTTCGAGAAGAGAACAGAGTTTCACTGACCCCAGAATTATACCTTTAGATATTTCTTAATTTTCTCTGACATATTTTTGTCACAATGTTGATCCTACTAATGTTCTTCCTATATGTCTATATTTCTATTTTTCATTGAGTTATCTTGAGCTACAAGATTTAGGTCTAGCTAAATGACGTTTTTCATTGTTTTAACATTTACGATAAATAGTACCCAAATTTCACAAAAATGATTATGTAGGGATCATGAAAACTGATATATATGGTTTTTAACTTGAGGAATGTTCTTCACAAGATTTATTACCTTCCCACATCATTATATTTTCATTTCCAACCTTCAAAATGATTGTTGGGTGAAAAGAATGATTGTCAATATTATACTATATAAATATTAGTTTTAGGTTCTTCAAAATAAATGCACACCATTCCTTGTAGAATACACCAATTCCCACATCAAGTGTGAAGGGATGAATTAATTTGGGTCGATAACTTAATTTTTAGGACTCTATACCTTATAGGGTTTTAAAATGGATATCTAGCATGAAAACCCCCATCTCAATTACTAGACCATATGACGCAGACCTATCGGCCCTCAGGCCGAGATCCGGTCACAGGATCGTTCTCTGTGCCCTTGAGTCGGATCGACTCTTTCGACTCTTAATGGAATCGCACATAAATCGATCCACAGGTCCTTCCAATCCTCACGACCTCTGAAACGCGACCGCTGCCCTTTCCTCAACAGGAAATGCAATTTCGGGCTTTCGGACTTCTTAATTCCCGACGACAGGAATCCTCTGACCTCTTTAAACCTCTCGATCACTGAAGTTCCGATATGTCGAAACACCTTTGTCGACGACTAGCCTCAGGGCTAAGTCTTGGCCCACATGACCACTTCACATATGACCCTGACCTTATTTCGGGGTTTCATAACCCAAGCGCTCGACCTCTTGTCCTCTAGACCCCCGAAGTGTCGATACGCGAAATGTCGATATGGGAGATGTCGAAATGGCGCTTGTCCCCGCCTTCTCTTTTTCGTGATTTTGAGCTTTGAAACACCGAAATGCCTTTGGCTTCTTGCCCTCGGAACTCCCGAAGTTTCGATTCCCGACCTCTGATATGACGTCAGCTAGGAAACCCCTTTCGGGATTTCACGATTTCACATGCCGAAATGCTCCGAACGTCTTGTCTTCAAGATTCGCGAAACACCGAATCCCGATATGCCGATGGACTCTCCCCTTTCAGGATTTTTTTTTTTCGAATTCTTAGATTTCTGCCACGCATCCCAAATGGATGGACGGTCTAGATCAAATCTCGGGACTTCGCCAGATGAGAAGTCAAAAAGCACTCACCTCTGTGAGTCTCGGTGCCCGGATCTTTGAAATGGACGACCACGTGACACGTGTCCTTCCTCAGATCGATGGTTGCGATTCTTTCGTTGTTTCGGGACTTGTAATGTCCCGACCTCTCATCGTCAGGACCTCCGATATCCCGAATGTCGATATCCCGATGCGCCAATTCCTTTTGGAACTTTCGTCTCCTTTTCTCTGTTGTATGAGGGTTTAACTCCCTCGCAACTCTCGATAGATCTGACGGTTGTCAGGTTCTTCAGCTAAGATCTAATGCTTCAGACCTCTTATGTGTGCTCTCTCTACTACGCTTATTCCTAGACGTAAAGACTTCGACGGTCCAGATTTCTTTTCCTCAACCTAATCTAACGGTTGTTGTGCACCTCCGGAACTTTTGTGCTTTCTTCTAGGACTTGGAAGATTTTTTTCCAAATTCTCAAGGGCCTCAACCTTGAGTTCTTCTTCCTGCGAGCTCCATGAATTGAATTCTCGCCTACGCGTATAAAAGCGTTGTTCCTCCTGAGCTTTAAAAACTATGAACTCTTCAAGGAGTTTTGTAGCCTCTACACTCCTTGCGGCTACGACTTTGTGCGTAAAATCACTTGCCCTCCTGAGCTTGACCTTCTCTGAAACCTTAATAGGTTTCCACGACTCCTGCACTCCTTGCAGAGTCTCTACACGCACAAGGTGTTATCCCTTCTGAGCTTACTCACAAACTCAGATCTCTAAGGAAAATAATTCCTTCTTCCTTCTCCCTCAGATGGAGAATTTGTATGCCCTCCTTGCTATCATTCTACTCAAGCAACCTCTTGTTGAGTGCTCAGGGTGTTCAACAACCCTACAAAGATCCTTCCTCTTGGACTCTTCTACTAATTCCAGAACTCGAAGAGTTCTTTTCTCCTGTGCCTATCTACACATCTACTCAATGCCCTCCTGGCAAAGTATTTTCTCACAGAACATCCAACAGTTATGTCTTATGTTTTCTCCTTACACCTGCTCAATGCCCATTTGGCAGAGCTCTCAAAATTCTTAGTAATTCTGGCTTCTGTCTGAACTCACAACAGAGTTCTTCTGTCTTCTGTGCACTCCTTGCACTTTCTCAATGCCCTCCTGGCAGAGCTTCACAGAACTCCTCATAGATTATGTCTGTAACTGTGTTTTCTCATACACATCCTTGCCTCCAAGGTATTCAACAACCTTGAGGTCTTCCTCTGAGTTGTTGATTTCAAATTTTGTGCCCACCTGGCATGCCTTTGTCTGACTCTGTAGAGTTATGAAATGAACCCTCTATGCACGGCTATTAGAACCCGCAGTGTTCTGTCACACCCTCCTGGTGTGAAGCCTCAAAAACTTCTCAAGCCTGAAACCAAAACAACTCCTGCAAATGCATAAACATAACATACATTCACAGCATATAAAGAACACTCACAGACATTCATTTAACACAAAAATATGCAGGAAAACTATTGTTCATATTAAAATGGCAAATGCTTGTTTGTACAAGATGTTCCTGATCACGGCCTGTAACAAGGTCTCGGCTCCTTCTCTCTTTTTCTCTCCTAGCTCTATCATTCTACTAACTATTCCAAAATGAGATCGAAATTGATCTTTTACATGAGGGGCTCTTAGAGCTCTTCCCTCCAATCTACCTACCCTTTTCAATTACATTGAATGGGTTGTCTAGTCCAGAATCGGTTCTAGATCTCAGCCTTACAAACATTAAAGGCCTACCTACTTCTACGCCTATGCAAAGCATGGCTTCACATCTCACCAGCCTAAGACATTAAATTACATTCAAATTCAAAATTGAAGACGAGGGTTGTGCCTCTCTTCAGCCTTGAATGCACTCGCTGACATGGCTGGCTGGTTGGTTGGTTGATGCAGGAGAGATGCTCCTGCATCATACTCCTCAGCTGCAAAATTCATGAGCTCCTGCTCATGAGATTCCCATCTCAGCTGTTGAAATCCTCCATGATCCCAAACAAATTTCTAGAGATGTTCATCTGCTCCATCTCTTTGTTGTTGTTGTTGTTGTTGTTGTTGCTTCTTTCCTTCTGCTCAGCTTCTCCTTGCTAACAGTTTCTACTGACCCTAACATCAGCTCCCTGATCTCCTCGATCATTTCGTCCAACTGCTCCAGTGGCTGGCTTTGTTCATGCAATCTCCTCAGCTGCAAAAATTTTCTGCAATTGGGTAGATCACTGTGATCTCCCATGCCTTCTTCATCTGCTTCCAACTTCACCTGTTGGATGTGCATGCCCTGCACTATCACCCTTCTCTCCATGGCTTCAATCTATTCATACAGATCATCCAAACTAACGTTGTCTGCTTCTTCCTCTTCCTCCACTTCTACAAGCTCCAAGGTCGCAGTCTTTTCAGTTTCCTGGCTGAAAATATTGAGCCATTCCTCAGAATGCTCATTCTCTTCTTCTTCTTGGGCAGTCTCAAATACATGCTCCAATTCTTCTTTTATGACAGTCTCAGCTGGTTTTCCTTCTTCTGTTGTTGTTGCCTCATCATCCGCAACGTAGATTTCTGCCTCCTCTTGGGCAAATGGTAGGAATATTTCGATTCCCCCAATCATCAGAAGGTTTCTCAGATCTTCCTCCTTTTTCAGCTGCATATATTGATCCAAACTCACCTCTCTGAATTTATGAGACTCTCAGACAGTCTTGTATTCTTATCTCTGCCCACCTGACAATTTGAGATGCTTCCACTGCCCTCCTGGCAGTCTTCGAGATCCCGCAACGACCTCATTTCATTGCCCAACTGGCAATGTGAAATTCCTTGGTTGTCCTCCTGACAGTCCGTGAGATCTTCAATTGATCTCAACTCCTTGCCCACCTAGAAATTTGGAATTTCCCCTCTACCCTCCTGGCAGTTCTTGAGATCTTCAGCTGATCCCATTTCATTCTCTTCACCGAGAATTCTCCCAGTCTCTGGTTCACATGTCTGAACCCCTTCTTCTGGTTTGTTGAGGTTTTCAGCATGCCTCAACCACCCTCTTAATAGTCTACACTGTCTTATGACCATCAACTACTTGACTGGCAATTTTATCTTTGTCTTCATGGGCCATTCATATACCCATCTTGACCTGGTATTATGTTGCATCTCCAATGCAAGTTCATCCATCCTCGCGTTCATCTCAGTGAGTTCTTCATCCCATTCAGCTTCGCTCATCAGCTCTAGACTTTTCTTTCCAGTGTATCTTCGGCCTTCAATAGCCATATCGCTATCTTCGTCTGCTCTCCTGGCAAACTTGTTGTTGTCACTCTGCACCCTTGAGTGTTTCATCTTCTCCTACAGTCCCCCAGACTGTCTTCTTGATTGTTGCCTACCTACAAACAACCATCACAAAGTCTCCAGCACTCTGTCTTCCTTTGCCTTCTCCCTCTGCCTGAAATATACAAACAGAGTTCTAGGCTTTGATACCAAAACTAACGCAGACCTATCGGACCTCGGGCCGAGATCCGATCACAGGATCGTTCTCTATGCCCTTGAGTCGGATCGGCTCTTTCGACTCCCACTGGAATCGTGCATAAATCGATCTGCAGGTCCTTCCAATCCTCACAGCCTATGAAACACGACCACTGCCCTTTCCTCAACAGGAAATGCAATTTCGGGCTTCGGGACTTCTTAATTCCCGACGACAGGAATCCTCTGACCTCTTTAAACCTCTCGATCACCGAAGTTCTGATATGTCGAAACACCTCTGTCGGCGACTAGCCTCAGGGCTAAGTCTTGGCCCAAATGACCACTTCACATATGAACCTAACCTTATTTCGGGGATTTGTAACCTAAGCACTCGACCTCTTGTCCTCTAGACTCCCGAAGTGTCGATACGTGAAATGTCGATATGGGAGATGCCGAAATGGCACTTGTCCCGGCCTTCTCTTTTTCGCGATTTCGGGCTTTGAAACACCGAAATGCCTTTGGGTTCTTGCCCTCGAAACTCTCGAAGTTCTGATTCCTGACCTCCGATATGACGTCAGCTAGGAAACCCCTTTCAAGATTTCACGATTTCATGTGTCGAAATGCTCCGAACGTCTTGTCTTCAAGATTCGTGAAACGTTGAATCCCGATATGCCGATGGACTCTCCCCTTTCGCGATTTTTTTTTTGAATTCTTGGATTTCCGCCACGCATCCCAAATGGATGTACAGTCCAGATCAAATATCGGGACTTTGCCAAATGTGAAGTCAAAAAGCGCTCACCTCTGTGAGTCCCAGTGCCCGGATCTCCGAAATGGACGATCGTGTGACACGCGTCCTTCCTCAGATCTACGGCTGCGATTCTTTCATTGTTTCGGGACTTGTAATGTCCCGACCTCTCATCGTCATGACCTTCGATATCCTGAATGCCGATATCCCGATGCGCCAATGCCTTTCGGGACTTTCGTCTCCTCTACTCTGTTGTATGAGGGTTTAACTCCCTCGCAACTCTCGACAGATTTGACGGCTGTCGGGTTCTTCGGCTAAGATCTGATAGTTCAGACCTCTTATGTGTGCTCGCTCTGCTATGCTTCTTCCTGGACGTAAAGACTTTGACAGTCCAGATTTATTTTCCTCAGCCTGATCTAATCGTTGTTGTGCACCTGCGGAACTTTTGCGCTTTCTTCCAGGACTTGGAAGATTTTTTTCCAAATTCTCAAGGGCCTCAACCTTGAGTTCTTCTTCCTGCGAGCTCCATGAATTGAGTTCTCGCCTGCGCATATAAAAGCGTTGTTCCTCCTAAGATTTAAAAACTCTGAACTCTTCAAGGAGTTTTGTAGCCTCTGCACTCCTTGCGGCTACGGCTTTGCGCGTAAAAGCACTCGCCGTCCTAAGCTTGACCTTCTCTGAAACCTTAAGAGTTTTCCACGACTCCTGCACTCCTTGCAGAGTCTCTGCACGCATGAGGTGCTATCCCTTCTAGGCTTACTCACGAACTCAGATCTCTAAGGAAAATAATTCCTTCTTCCTTCTCCCTCAGATGGAGAATTTGGATGCCCTCCTAGCTATCATTCTACTCAAGCAACCTCTTGCTGAGTGCTCAGAGTGTTCAGAAACCCTGCAGAGATCCTTCCTCTTGGACTCTTCTACTAATTCCAGAACTCAAAGAGTTCTTTTCTCCTGTGACTATTTGCACATCTACTCAATGCCGTCTTGGTAGAGTATTTTCTCACAGAACATCCAGCAGTTCTGTCTTCTGTGTCCTCCTTACACCTGTTCAATGCCCACTTGGCAGAGCTCTCAGAATTCTTAGTAATTCTGGCTTCTGTCTGAACTCACAACAGAGTTCTTCTGTCTTCTGTGCACTCCTTGCACCTGCTCAATGCCCTCCTAGCAGATCTTCACAGAACTCCTCATAGATTTTGTCTACAACTGTGTTTTCTCATACATAGCCTTGCCTCCAAGGTATTCAGCAACCTTGAGGTCTTCCTCTGAGTTGTTTATTTCAACTTCTGTGCCCACCTAGCATGCCTTTGTCTGACTCCGCAGAGTTCATAAATGCACCCTCTATGCACGGCTATCAGAACCCGCAATGTTCTGTCACACCCTCCTGGTGTGAAGCCTCAAAAACTTCTCAAGCCTGAAACCAAAACAACTCCTTCAAATGCATAAACATAACATACATTCACAGCATATAAAGAACACTCACAGACATTCATTTAACACAGAAATATGCAGGAAAACTGATGTTCGTATTAAAATGGCAAATGCCTGTTTGTACAAGGTGTTCCTGAGCACGGCCTGTAACAAGGTCTCGGCTCCTTTTATCTTATGCTCTCCTAGCTCTATCATTCTACTAACTATTCCAAAATGAGATCGAAATTGATATTTTACATGATGGGCTCTTAGAGCTCTTCCCTCCAATATACCTACCCTTTTCAATTACATTGAATGGGTTGTCTAGTCCAGAATCGGATCTAGATCTCAGCCTTACAAACATTAAAGGCCTACCTACTTCTACACCCGTGCAAAGCATGGCTTCACGGCTCACCAGCCTAAGACATTAAATTACATTCAAATTCAAAATTGAAGACGAGGGTTGCGCCTCTCTTCAGCCTTGAATGCACGCGCTGACGTGGTTGGCTGGCTGGCTGGTTGATGCAGGAGAGATGCTCCTGCATCACCATATCCCAACACATTGAATTATAAACTATTGATGATATTGGATCATGGATGTTCATTGAATGAACTGTCAGGTGTAGAAAGAATCTACCTAAGTTGGTAATGCATTGTCCAAGGTAGGAGGGTGAGATAGGGGTATACCCATAAACAACCAACACCCTCTCATGTTTTCACCTCATCTATAAGTTATGGAATTGCACGTGACTATTTTCACCACTATATATCTCTCCTCATAGACAAAACATACTTGTTCCAACATAGAATTTTTCCATTGGATTCAACATCTTTCTTGCATTGTCGACCATATGCCATAACCAATGGACAGATCCCCCAGATAATAGACACTTAGTTTTTAGGAATAGAACCAATCTCCCTATGGCACCACCTTTGGACGTTACAGGTCAACAATCAACATTGAGGGATGTTTCTTCCAACCTTTTTCCTCCCTGTAGAGTTAGTCCTAAACTAGGATGAAAGCAGAGGCACCTTCAATCTAAAATAAGAGTAATTGATTTGGAATAGGAGGGCATGCCTTCGAAGAAGGACATATCACCAACACCACCTTTTAACAATGGCATCTCACCAGTATCACGAGAGAGTGATAGTCAAACCCAGTCCTGATCATTGTAAGATTGGGTCAAACTTTAAGCGAGAGATAAACTCTTGAGTCTAATCTGCCAACTAAAATCTGGGTTGACAATTCTTGAAGGCTATTTAAGTCAGTATTGATCATGATTTTATCAACCTAAAACTAATTTATCATTTAAAATGTTTTCCCTAGAATGGGTTGAATAACACATATATTGTTTATTACTCGGATTGCAGTCAATGATGTAGAGAAAATGGGACTTTTGTATTATAGAATAAATATTGATATGCTCAAATTATTATTTAAATGAGAAACACCTTTTCCAAAGGAAACAAAAACATTCTTGACTTTTTTTTCATATCATGATGAGAACAAATTTTATAGTTTTGGATATCAATTGTTCCAATGGTTTTAGTTGGCTATTTATTTTTCTGTTTTAGGTTCAGAGTCTTGATAATGAGCCCCGCCTAAACATTTTGCTTGAAGAGATAAAAACGTCACTTTCTTGAGGTTTGACGTCACAAAGGGGTTATGGTTTGGTGGTGATAGAGTTACTCATTGACACTTGGTATCAATTGATGAAGAGAGCATGTTGACTTGAGGGGGAAGGCCATAGCATATGAAGAGAGGGCCTTTAGAGGCCAAACGTTCCATCCCCAACCGCAACGACTTGTTACATATGCCAAAATGTCCCATAAAGGGGTGACATCATCTTACTTTTAGGGTTTCTAATGTGCAAAAGTGAATTTTAAATGAATTATTTAGTATTATTTGTGTAAATGGGAAATATTAGGAATTTTGACCCCTATCTTGTGTATTACCCTAAAATTAAGTGGAAAAACTATGTGTTAGACTTTTTGTATAACTAGAGATCATGTGAATCTCTTTTCATAACATAACTCTCCCATTGTGAGAAGTACTTGGCAGAAAATTTTGCTAGCATTGAGCATTATGGTGTTTCTCTCTTGTGCAAATATTTTATGGTGTTATCTGTTGGAGAATGGATGAGGAGGAGTGATGTGCACCTCTTGGATGCTTGTTCTTTTGATCTTGAATGGTGAATTTGCTTGGTGAAACTAGGGTTTGATCTCTCTCTATCTCTCTTGGAATCGGTAAGGAAAAATCTGCATTGTTAGTTATTTCTTGGTATTTCTTGGTTATGGTTGTTTGAAATCCTAGGAGTATGTTGGATACACCCTCCATTAAGCTTCATCTAATTTTCTAAATTTTACAAGTTATTTTGCAAGGGTTGCTAGGAGGAATACGAGTGTGTATACCCTCTTAGATTTACCCTAAGTTTGATTGGCATACCCTAGGAAGAAAAAGGGATTACACCCCTAGGGTCTTTGTTGATCTAAATCTCTATTTTTAAGACTCCATTTACCCAATTTTAAAGGCACTAATCTGAATATTTTTCATTGGAGAAATAAAATAGTGCATTGGAAAACGTGATTTTTTGTCATTTCAACTTTCTGCAGTTTGGGTTTTGTTCCTTGTTCCTATAGCACCTCTTGGCCACTAGGGAATCCCCTCTAAAGGGGTATTTATTGTTGTTTTAATAAACTTTCATCTTCAGCCATTAGGGTTGCAGAAACCCTAAACACTTCTTCTCTCATAACTTGCCAGAATTTGCCAAGAGTTTTCCACTTTTATCTACTTGGTCTAGTGAAACTTTTGGGTGGATTCTTTGTGAGTTTTGGTGGTTTAATTTATTGTTGTAACAACTAGTTTTCTACAGCCTTAAGGCTTCAAAATATCTCTGCAAACATCTTTTGTTACAGCCTTGTTTCATTTCTAAAGTCTTGTGCTCTCATAATTGAATATCACTAGTGTTTACCTAACTTATCTCTAGCATCTTTCAATGGAATTTTAGGAATTGTTTAGAAGATTTAATAATTATTTCTTTGCTAATATACATTGTTGTTTACTGCTGCAATTACAAACAACAAGCTTAACTTTCTTGTCAACCTAACATTATACATATATGATTGGCTTGCTCTTGTGTCTCGGGCAAGTACACCATTCTTCACAGTTGTTCTTATCTCTTGGAAACCATTGGCTACCACTTATACATTTTCCCAATCCTTTCTACATCTTCTACCTTGACCTATAGAGGGACCTTCCTTCATCACTTCACTTTTCGTCTCATTACTCCTGGGGTCACTGTGATTCCCCCCTTGAGGTGATTCTATCATCTCTAAAGTGATGGGAATACCTTCCTAAGGTGAAAATGGGTAGGTGTCCTAAAATTTGTCGCCATTTGGTGGTTGGGTTGGGCTTTTCCCAACCTACAAATTGTGTGATAACATTTTGGCGTCGTTGCCAGGGAGGATTTTCAATCCTCTTCTGAACCCTAATGACACTTTGGCGAGCTATCCCGAATCCTTTTCCCTAGCTTTCCTGGCGACTCCACCTAAGGGGCTTTCCCTTTTCACTTTTTGATGAGATTTTCTTGAAGCTCATCTAGCAACTCCACCTTCCCATAACCCTTCCTCTTCCAATCATTTTCCCCCAGGGAGCTTCAAACCTTCTAGGGTCTACTGAAGAAGGTCTCCCCTCAAGTCTCACATTATCAAAAACCTATTCCACGGTACCCTTCCCATTGTTCCAATAGCTCACCCTTGGGAAAAGGACCTCTACAAACCCCTTAACATGGCCACCATCCCTAGATACCCAAAAACAATGCCAAAAGAGTCAAAAAAGTGGTTTCCAAAGTTCCCAGGAAACAATGTAGTGAATACTGAAGATAATATTTACACCATATCCCAGGACATGGATAATGCAGAAGTTGAGCATGAGGATGTAGCCATGAGGCTATTGGCTTCATCATTGACTAAAGAATCTCCAGGATGGTTTAGAGGCCTTCTGGATAATCACCTCGCATCCTATGAATAGTTTTCCAAGTTATTAAGAGTAGATGGTAAACGAAGAAAGACAGTGGGATGCTTGTAGCTCAATTCAATCAGATAAAGAAAAAGGAGAATGAGACATTGAGTGAGTTTGACACCAGATTCGACAGATTATACAGTCAGATTTCGGAAGACTTCTATCCTACCACTGCAACAGTTTTCCTCCAATATGTCAATGCATTTGATGGGTAGTTTTGTTTTATTCTAAAGGAAAATAATCTCACTTCTTTGGTAGAAGCCAAAGAGTACAGTGCAGAGATTGAAGAAAATCTATGTGACTCAATGGTAGATCCTTTTTAGTGTCCTTGTGCCAAGGCAGAAGAAAAGACTAAAGCTTACAATAACAGTGCTCTTGATCTGATTGTCCTCTTGCCTTAAAAGATAGATCAAATGAGTACTCAATTTTCCCAAGTGCAGAACCATATCATGGGTCGTTTGACTACTATGGAAACAAATCAAGTTGTTCCCAGAACTCAGTTTTCCAGACAACAAAGAGATTCCACAAGTTGGAAGCCAAGGCCTCAACAAGAGGCAAAGGCCCCTGATACTTTGAAACCAATTGATATGGTTGACACAGAAGCTTGGTCCCTTCCATGCCAAGAGCCTCACAGACAAGATGAGTGTCCCTGACAAGGTGAAGACTCTTCCGATGGTATGAATTTCATGGATATGATCTGCACTTTCCAAGAGGAACAAGTCACATAGGAATAGATCAAAATATCTAGAATACAAGAGGAAAGAGAGGGGAGACTTCGGGCCTCGAATTAGTTGACAAATGGTGAAAATAAGGAGCTAAGGAAGAGGGAATATTTGACTTACTCTAGAAGAAATAAAGCTTCATTCCCTCCATCACAGCATGCCATTCCTCCTCCATCTACAGAAAAGTTGGTTCCACCACCTCCACCTTCAGTACATGAGTTGTTGCCTAAGCCATCTCCCACATGTGAGATTTAGTTAAATATAGACATTGCAACCATGTTTGGAAAGTTGAATATGATAGTCCCGATAACAAATATGTGCAAGATCCCTTATGTAATAAGGGAGGTCTTGAAGTTATTACATGTTCATGCTGAGAAGGAAGATCCTCCCATTATTTTGAACACTATGTATCTTGATCGGAAAAAAGGACAACAATCCTCATTTCTATCTTTCATTAAGCATGAATGGCCTCCACTTGAACAACTATATGTTGGATTATGGGGCCTTCGCAAATGTCATGTCATTGAAGGTTATGGAACAACTTGGTTTGAAGACAACATGACCCTATGGAAACGTATGTGGCATTGATTATAAAAGGGTTTTCTACCCTAGAGGGTTTCATTAGCATGGACCTTACCCATGCACACATCCCCATGGGAGATGGCACTTTTGAGGTATTATACAGTCGAGAGATAGTTGACAAACATGTGACTGATCCCAATGGTCCTGACTACACAAGTGAAGATGAGTTTGATGAAGTCCCAAATGCCATTGAGTACAATCCACAGGGCTTTCCTCTTATGCAGGAAGACTCCATAGACGTACTCCTTCCAAGGAAAAATGAATACAAAGAAAAACTTGCAAAGTTCCAAGGGAAAGAACCAGGGTCTATCCAAATATTAAAGAAAGAAGATAAAGAGTGTGATGACACCATCAAAAGGGCAGCTAACACAGAACCTCCTTCTTATCCATACATCGAGAATGTACCTTACATCAATTACAGTGAAGGAAGTCTTTCACTCATGTGGGACAAAAGGAAGGGAAAGCCCAAGTATGACCAGAAGGATGATAGTTCTTGGCTTGTCCCTTACATCGTCAAGAAGAAGTATGACAAATAAAAATATTATTTGACAGCTTTGGGTGGGAGAAAGATGCCATTACCAGTGAATGGGTGTCTTCTCCAACCTTATGTTCAGATCACTTGACTTCTTCAAGGCCCAGGCCCCAGGTAAGTAGGTAGGTCATCTTTCTTTCCTTGCATTTTCATCTTGATTACTCATGTTAGTTTAGATGCATTTCATATTTCATTTTTCTCTACTTGCATATTGATTTCATACTTAGTTTAGAATTTTTTTTGAAAAATGCTAAAAGTTTTCCTTTTTAGATAAATTTCATATTTGGATTTTTTTATTTCAGATCAATTTCCTTTTTAGTTTAGCCTTATTGATTTCCCTTGAGTTTTTCCCTCACACTTGCAATAATTCCTCCAAAGTGGTGAACACTTGGCATTAATCCAAGAGAGGTAGGTTTGCCTCTCCAAGTATAAAAGGAACCCCTCTCACCCACTTTTACTTACCATATCTTGAGCTAGTGTTATGCTACTTGATTTTCTACTCTCTCTCTCTCTCTCTTTCTTGTTCCATCTTTCTTCCATTCTTTGGCTCTTAGGGTTTTGGAGCAAGTATTTCTCCAAGATCCATTTCTTGAGTAATAAAGGAGAAACTTTGGAGGATCATTGGAAGAGCAACAAGTATTTTTGTTCTTGCTACATGTGAGGTAAACTTGTATGTGTTTTATTTGATTTATGCATAATCTAGATCTTGGGTAAAGTATTTTATTTGAGTAGATCTAACAACGAGTATTCTAGATATATATATGTTGGTTTGCTAGATAGGGTGCAAGTATTTCATCTTATTAGCACATTCAGCCATATTATCTTGGTATGCATAGATATTGCCAAGTTTTTGCAGGTTTGGCCTCAAGGGTTTTATTGGGAATGCCTCAAGGAAGAGTCCTCCCATAAAGCACACATAAGCTCCTCGTTTCTCTATCTTCTTTTATCATTCTTTCTTGTTATCCTTTCATATATATTTCAGCTAGCTTAACATCTTAAAATGGTCATCTAAATCTACTTTTTTCATAAAATTTTCTATGTGAAAAATATCTACCAAAACTAAAAAAAAATCTTCATCTTTGTTTGTTGTGTGTAGCTTTTCCAGCAAGTATACCTTGTTGGTTTTTGTAGGTTCAGATCTGGTTGAGAGGGTTATGGTACCCCAAAAACGTCCACACAACACTCCAATACCCTTCTCTTCAAGTGGGTAACATTTTCAACCTTTCTCTTCACTTCTTCTAGCTTCTTGGGCATACTTTCTTTCTCTTCTTGCTGATTTTTAGTTGCTCATAGTGTGGGAGAAGGATTGGTACGACCTACCTCCCACGTGTGAGCCTAGGATTAGCTTATTTCAAGTTCTTCCATTTCTAAAGCTTCTTCCTAAGCTAGGACGTGGGGTTAGTGAGCTTCTTGTAGTGGTTGTTTGTTTGCCTTGCTTGCTTCTCTCTCTTTCTTCTCTCTCTTTCTTTCCAAGTTACTTCTAACTCTAATAATCACCTACACTTTGGGAGAGGAATACCCCAAATTGTGAGGCTAGGGTTTTAATGTGCTTATGATCTATTCATGTTGTAATGGTTAAAATCATCTAGATTTATATCTCTACACACTAAGCTTAAGCCCTTGGGGCATAATCAAATTATTTAGATCTAGTTGCATGTTACATCTATTTTAAAGATCTATCTCATTTACATGCTCTAATCCAACACACTAAATGGTTAATGCTTAGATGGTTTAGTGAGTGGTTTTCATTTCATGCTATCATATCCTTTAAGGCCATTTGCCACCACACTTAAGTGAATGTGTTGTTGATAAGTTGATAGTGTAGGCATATAACTAAATCTCTCAAGCTTTCTTTCATACTTAGTGATTTCTCGTAATGCTTTAAACAAACATAAGATAAGTGGTGAATAGCTTGAGCTTCTTCTCTTTTCTTCTCTTGGGCAAGTTGTTCTTGCTTTGTGCCTTAGTTCTCTTTCATAACAAGCTTTTCATATTGGTGATTTGATAATGGTAATGAAC
>ML849184.1:17916-29580 GCA_009831015.1 Picea engelmannii
GCTAATCAATTCACTATTGGGAGTACACACGTGTTTGATCATTGATTAATTAATAAATGGCAATAAATGAGATAGGAAAAAGGTTGCACTGGGGAAGAAGGTGCAACACACCCCCTACAAAGGAACCCATAAATGAGATAATGTGAATCTTTTTTCATAACATAACTCTCCCATTGTGAGAAGTACTTGGCTAAAATTTGTTCTAGCTTTGAGCATTATGGTGTTTCTCTCTTGTGCAAATGTTTTATGGTGCTATCTTTTGGTGAATGGATGAGGAGGAGAGATGTGTACCTTTTGTATGCTTCTTCTCTTGATCTTGAATGGTGAATTTGCTTGGTGAAACTAGGGTTTGATCTCTCTCTCTCTTGGAATTGGTAAGGAAAAATTTCTATTGTTATTTATTTCTTGTTATTTCTTGGTTATGGTTGTTTGAAACCCTAGGAGGAGTATGTTGGATACACCCTCCATTAAGCTTCATCTAATTTTCTAAAGTTTACAAGTTATTTTGAAAGGGTTGCTAGGAGGAATATGAGTGTGTATACCCTCTTAGATTTACCCTAAGTTTGATTGGCATACCCTAGGAAGTAAAAGGGCTTACACCCCTAATGTCTTTTTTTTTATCTAACTCTTTGTTTTTAAGACTCCATTTACCCAATTTTAAAGGCACTAATCTGAATATTTTGCATTGGATAAATAAAATAATGCATTGGGAAATGTGTTTTTTTGTCATTTCGACTTTTTGCAATATGGGTTTTGTTCTGTGTCTAGAGCACCTCTTATACACTAGGGAATCCCCTCTAAATGGGTATTTCTTGCTTTTGTAATAAACTTTCATCTTCATCCATTAGGGTTGCAAAAACCCTAAACACTTCTTCTCTCATAACTTGCTTTTGAACTGTCAGAATTTGCCAAGAGTTTGCCACTTTTATCTACTTGGTCTAGTGCAATTTTTGGGTGGATTCTTTGTGAGTTTTAGTGGTTGAATTTATTGTTGTAACAACTATTTTTCTACAGCCTTAAGTTTGCAAAATATCTCTGCAAAAATATTTGGTTACAACCTTGTTTCATTGCCAAAGTCTTGTGCTCTCATAATTGAATATTCCCGTCACCTTAGGTAGGTATTCCCAACCTACAAATTGTGTGATAACAGTTCCCATTGTTCTTTTGGGAGCCATGTTCTCCATTGATCTTCTAGTTTCCTTTGAGGCAAGTACTTCTCTACTCTTGTTTTTCCTTGAGTGAGCATGTTGGTGCGTAGTTGTTGTAGAACCAGTTGATTGCTAAGGGGAGGGTGTTGTTGCCATGCATCATCCTAGAAAAGGGAATGTTCTCCATTTGGTACTTCCTAGAAGTTGTGATGGCGAATGAGATGCTTGTTATTCCAAGCAAAGTTTTAGATAATAGAGCTTGGGAGGTTGCCTTTAAGACATATGATCTTATGTTTTGGCGTTGTAGAGAAATACTTGTTATGCCAAAATTTTCTCCATAGGGCATTTTGATTTTTTATCCATCGCCACCAAGTTTTGGCACTAAGGGTTGTGCTAAGAATTTATGGGTCTCTAAGGCCAAGCCCTCCTAAAATTTTTGGCTAGAAAATCTTCTCCCAAGTGACTAGGGCTCACTTGCGTTCCTTTTTTGAAACTCCCCATAGAAAATTATTTTGGAGGTTGCCTATTTCTTTGAAGACAGATTTGGGTGCCGCAAGAGCTGAGAATAGATGTAGTGGCATTTCTTGTAGGAAATATTTGAGGAGGATCAGTCTACTGGGAGTGTTGAGAGTTTGGAATGTCCAACAAACAAGTTTCATGTCCATACGGGTGAGAAAATCCTCCCATGAGGTATTTCTTAAGGCGTTATCCACCAAGGGTACACCTAGATATTTGGATGGAAGGGGGCTCCTTTAAAATCCAAGGATTTTGGAAATTTGTATCTCCATAGCCAAGGAGTGTTAAAGAAAAAAATATGAGATTTATCTTAGTTGATAGTGGTACTTGAGGCATCCATAAAGTCTGATGGGACTTGTTGAATCACTTTTGATTCCTGAATTGTGGGTATTCCCATCAAAATTGTGTCGTCCACAAATTGTTGGTGTGAAATGGAGAGATCTTAACCATGAAGACAAAGTCCTTTGATTTTGTTTTCTGAAACAAAATTCTTCATAGCTCTTCCAATACCCTCAGCCATGAGGATGAAGAGGAAGGGGGAGAGGGGGTCCCCTTGTCTGATGCCTTGGTTTGGAGAAAAGGTAGTTGAGGGTGCTCCATTAATAAGAAGTGAGAAAAAGGATGAGGAAGTGACAAATAGTATCCATTTGATCCAACGTCGAGAGAAGCCAAAGAATATCAACACTTGGTGGATGTACTTCTAGATTATCTTGTCAAATGATTTTGACATGTCAAGATTTAAGAGCATGCATGGGGTTTTGGTGAATTTGAGAGAGTGGATGTCTTCATGGGTAAGGATAATACCCTCAAGAATTTGGCGCCCTTCAACATAGTCGATTTTCTCACTGGAAATAAGGGTGGGGAGAAGCACTTTTAAATGATTGGCTATGGATTTGGTTATGATCTTGTAGACTATGTTTCAGAGGGAAATAGGGAAGAATTTGTTGGGATCATTTCTTCATTCCTCCTTGGGGATAAGGGTTAGGAAAGTTGCATTCAGGGATGGGAGAACATTGGTATACTTGCGGGAGTATTCTACGAGGTCCTAGACTTCATGTTTGATGATGGGTTAACAGGTTTGAAAGAAGCCTATGGTGAAGCCATCCAATCCACAGGATTTATCTTTGGGCATTCCCATTAGATCCCTTTCAACCTCGTCCAGGGTGAAGGGTTTCTGGAGAAAATCATTTTTTTCCTAGGAGACAAGATGGGGAATGTGTTGGGTGATTTTTTAATGGTTTTCCTTCTGTCTCTAATGGGTTCAAAGAGGATATTTTTGTAGTAATTGACAAGCTCTCTTTCAATGTCTTCATGCTTAGTTTGTCGGTTTCCTTGACTGTCCCTTATAGAGGAGATTTTGTTTTGAAATCTTCTTTGGATAATTGATCTATGAAATAATTTGGTATTATTTTCCCCATCTTTGAGCCAATGGGCTCTTGATTTTTTCTTTCAAAGTGTTTCTTCCTTCTTGTCTCTTCCTGTTAGTTGTTCTTAGAATTTTCCCTCTGCTTTAGTTAGTTGATTTGTTCATCCTTTGAGAATCATGGCTTGTTAAACTTCATGCATTTAGATTTCCATGTCTTATTTGGCTTTGAAGATATCTCCAAATTCCTCTTTGTTCCATTTGCGGATATAGGCTTTAATGTACTTTAGATTTTGGTGAAATCAATACATTGGAGATGAGGAAATTGGAGAGAATTCCTCCCACTAGGTTTTCATTTTGTCAATGAAGTCGGATTGATCAAGCCAAAAACACTCAAATTTGAAAGGGTGTTTTAGCGGGCTACCTGTAATGTCAATAGTGACCTCTATGGGCCAATGATTTGACCCGCTCAAAGGAAGTATCGAGGTAGAAACAGGGGTGTCAATCAGCATAAGGGAGGTAGAGGCCAGGAAACGATCTAGTCTAGATGCAATCTAGGCTTTGCCTCCCCATTTATTTTTCCATGTGTGCAAGTTGTTGGAGGTGCTAAGGTCTATCTAGTCCATCTTTTTGATTAGGGAATTGAAGTGTAAGGAATCTTGGTCCAACCTTCTAATTCCACGTTTCTCTTTTACTAGTGAAGTGATGATATTGAATTCCCCACCTAAAATCCAATGGGTGTCAACAGTGAAGAGCTTGAGGATTTTCAAAGAGGATATAAATCTGAGATTTTCAGGTAAGGGATTTGGGCCATAGACGTTGGTAAGAAAGCCATGTTTGGGGGAACCTATTAGGTGAAATTGAGCAGAGAGGGAAAAGTGATTAGAAACTACATTTGTGAGAGATATGACTTGGGGGTTCCACGGGATAGCAAGACTTCCTGCAGTCCCTTGGGCATCAGTTGTTATTGCTTGAGCACCTTGCCATATTATGGTGGTTATAGATAGGAGGTGTTCACTAGAGCATTTTGTTTCCTGAAGCATGAGGGTAATGGGTTTTTTTTTTATAATTAAGAGGTTTTATCAGAATATTGTGTTTGTTTTTACCGTTTAGACCTCTAATGTTCCAGGATATGATTTTCATGGTTAATGAGTGGAGGATGAGCTAAATAGCATCGTTAATGGAGATATCTTGCCAAAGTTTATGAGCATGTCACCTATTTCTTTGAGTAGTTGCTTGTTTGATCTACGTCCTCATTTTTTCTCTTCTCGGGGAATGGGGGGAGAGTCATGCAGATGGTGAGATTGCAGACCAAATGCATTGGAGATGGAATTCATACCTTAAGATGTTGTTACTATCGTTTTCAAGAACTTCATGAGGGCTTGTTTCATAAGTTGAATTTGTTGGTCTGGGATAGAGTGGGGTTCTTGACTTAAGCATGCTTCTGCAATATATGGAAGGTTAAGGTCACTCACGTCCATATCATCCTCATCTTCTGACTCTGGCACTTCAGGTGTATCTTCATTCATGTATTCATCTTTGTTTGTTAGTTTTGGATCCATTGTCTTCCTTCTTTTTACATTGTCCTCTACGCCCCTACTTTCATTTCTAGTGGTGGGATTGTGCTTGTTCCTTGGTTCCTTATCTGTGGAGTTGTCAGGGTTATCCCCTTCTTGGGACAAAAATTCATAGATATTGCTAGTTTTTACCTTATTGTTGCTTGGGGGAACCATTGGTCTGCGATTTGGTCTTCTTCTATTTGAAACTTGCTCAAAACCTTTTGCATCTATTTTGTTTTATTCTTATTCAAGTTTTGGTTTCTTGTTTAGAGGGCATTCTCTAAATAGATTAATGTGCTCATGGAACTTTCGACATGGAAATGGAATGTGCTCATATTCAATAGTTTTCCACCATTCCTCATCTTGATAATCCAAGCAAATTGATTTTGGTAGGGGTTTAGTCAGATTCATATACACACAAATACGAGAATATGAGGTATACATGCCTTGTTTTGTGAGTTCTAATATTTTGATAAATGATCCCAACGAGTATCCAATGCCCTATAATATTCCTAGTTCCCAAAATTCCATGGGGAGGGAGTAGAGTCATATCCAGACTGATAAAATCTTCATTTTCTAGTTTGAATCCTTTTGTCCAGGGCCTAAGATAAAGGCATGTTGAGTTGAATAATTAGGTTCCATTTTCAAATACCCTGTCTCTATCCTCTAGGATGGAGAAGTTTGTTGTAAAGAATCCCTTTGAGCCTAGATTGAGATTGACATATCCTTTGGGCTTCTAAGTTCGATTGATCCATCAGATCAATGCTAAACTATTTCAAATAAGATCCTCTAAAAATCACTTTTATAAAAGCTTTTGTTGAATAGTTGTTTCCTATTAACATCAAGTTTAATATGTCTCTATGACTTATTCCTTATAGTGTCTCGCTTCTTCCAATAATTTTCTAAACAATAATGATTATTTGTGTTAGAATATAAATTTCGATGTTACTTAAAAAAAGGACCATTAATAAAGCAGAAGGAACCACGCTCAAATCGTGAAGGCGCCCAACTCGCTCTGTTCTAGGGTTCGCCCCTTTCGCTTTCATGTCTGGCCAGGGCGGAGGGGAGCCGCCGCCCCCTCCCTCCCCGACCTCCTCCTTCCGTAAGCTTGTCGTAGCATGTAGCAAGAAGCTCCCCCCTGCAGAACCTCCTAGTTTCGTGAGAAAACTGGATGTAGTTCTTGAGATCGTCCTCCCCCCGGACCAGCCTATGAAGGTCGCATTGTCTCTTGCAGATCGCGGCTTAGTAGGTCAGTTCATGGGCCTATGGCTCTCAGCCCGAACAACAGATAACTGGATTCAAAGGAATTGGAGGCCTTTGATAACAAATAACGTAACTTGCTACACGGTTGGGAGAGGTTTTTTCATCTTTGAATTCATCTCTCAGGAGGATAGAGATCTAATCTTCAGAAACGGGCCGTATTTTATGGGCACACAAGGGATCTATCTGAATCGCTGGACCCCTAGCTTCAATCCAGCCTCGGAAGTGCCAAAAGACGTCCCGGTTTGGGTAAGACTCCCAAATCTGCCAATACACTGTTGGAACTCTTCTTCGCTCCACGCTATTGGAAATGGCTTGGGACACTACATAGATAAAGCGGACCCAAAAGATCAATACTCATGCGCAAGGATCTGTGTGGAGATTGATCTGGAGGTAGGCCTGCCAGAAGCGGTAAAAATAAAAGTAGGGGACTGGCATTACTTCCAAAAGCTCGATTATGAGCAACTTCCCTTCAAATGAAGAGGTTGCCACGAATACAGCCATTTCAAGCAGAACTGCCCAAAAAACCTAAGTACAGAGAAAGAAGGGGAAGACGGTTGGCAACAGGCATGGAAAGGGAAGCTGAAATCAAAAGGACCAAGAAGCGACAAGCCGGCCCCAGTAAAAGAAAAGAATCCAGGAAGCAAAGAGACGGCTAACAGCTTCAACGCTCTAGCCCAGGAAACTAGTGGAGAGTTAGGGAATCCGAGCCAGGACGCCCAAGGAGAAGCTGAAGGAGGCACCCAATCCCCTGTAAACAGAGAAATACAAAAGCCAACAGAGGAAGAGATGCAAAACAAATCCCCCCCAAGGATTGGAGTGACCCAAGGCACAGAGGAAGGGGAGATCTCGTCCGGCAGTGATTCGGAAGGCACAAGTGAAGCCTGGGCCTCCCCAAAGAAACCGAGGAAGAGGCAGGAAATCCAAAAAAGTTGAAAGAGATCAAGAAACCTACAAGAACGTTCTAAAAGGTGCCCAATGACCTATCAAGCAACTGATCAGCGTAAGGAAAACAAGGAAGCTCTTCAAAGCCTCCCAAGGAGTCCATTCCCCCCCCCCAAGATAATTAATGAAGCTAACCTCCTGGAACTGTAGGGGTCTCGGTAGCAAAAGGAAAGAAGAAGCTCTCAAAGCTATTATCAAAACCTCGAAAGTGGACATCCTACTCCTTCAGGAGACCAAGATGAGTCAGCAGGACTCTCTCAAATCTTCAAGAAATGCATGGAGAAACAGCCAAGGAATAGCTGCAAATTCCAGGGGCGCGTCAGGAGGTCTTTGCACGCTATGGAACACCACCAAAATAGAACTGCTCGACTCAGACACTCGCATGCACTGGATCCACACATCGCTCCTCCATAAAGACTCCGGAATTCAGGTAAACCTCATTAACATGTACGTTCCGCAGCATATAGAAGAAAAAAAGATTTGCTGGGAATCCCTCCACGACTTCCTTCAAAAAAACGAGCTAGATAACATCATTTTAGGCGGAGACCTTAATGTAACCCTTAGCCAGGAGGAAAAGAGAGGCGACACTATAGTCAGAGACCCAGCCAGAGAATGGGTGGAAGACATTATTACAGATTGGGACCTAATAGATATAAAACTAGTCAAAGGGCATTATACGTGGTCCAATAGGAGGTTAGGTCCGGGGCATATAGATGCTAGGTTGGACAGATTTCTCATCCAAAGTTCTTACCTAACTCTGGGGCTTAATGCTCTCGCAGAAATCCTACCCCATAGCGCTTCAAACCACAAGCCTATTCGATTAGAGTTTAAATCAGAGCAGGGCCAGGGACCCATCCCTTTTAGGTTCAATCCATCCTGGATCCAAGACAAAGATTTTCTTAGAATTGTTTCTAGCACGTGGACAGGAAAGGTCATTGGATCAGCCTCCTATGTTTGGGAAGAGAAGCTACGAAGGTTAAAAGTCGCCCTGAAATCCTGGGCAAGAAGTCGTCCTGACCCAACCTCCTCACGCAAAGAGGCCCAAAAACTCCTCGAGATTCATCAGCTAGAACTGGAAAGCAAAGAAATCACCCAAGAGGACCAAAAGAAAGAAGTCTTACTCCAAAGCCAATGGTACAAGGCATGCAGGGAGGAAGAGAGTTACTTGAGGCAGAAATATAGAAGCCTTTGGCTGAAGGAAGGAGACAAAAACACTAGTTACTTCCATAAGCAAGCGGAGGCAAGGAAACATTATAAGGCAGTCACATAAATTCAAGTTCAAAACACAACAATCTCAGATCCAGAAGGTATCAAACAAGCAGTCTTCGAAACCTTTTCAGCCCTCTATTCAGAAGCGCAAAGGGCAGACATTGACCCCTAAAGGTACCCCTTCTCCATCATTCCATCTCTCATAAATGAGGACATTAACCGCAATCTGCTAAAGGAAGTTTCGCAGCAAGAAATAAAGGAGGCTCTGGATCAAATGAATCCGGACAAAGGCCCTGGACCGGATGGATTTACAGCCAGATTTTATCAACATTGTTGGGCGATAATCAAATCTGACCTCACCAAAATGATAAGGAGATCGAAATCAAGTAGCAAACTAGGAGGGAGCACTAACTCGGCCTTCCTGGCTCTCATCCCAAAGGAGAAAGGAGCACTCAATTTCAACCGATTCAGGCCGATCTCACTTTGCAATACTAGCTATAAAATCCTCACTAAGATTATAGCAAACAGATTGAAAACAATTCTCCCCCAAATCATCCCAGAAAACCAGGGAGGCTTCATCAAAGGCAGACACATTACTGACAACATCCTCCTGGTCCAAGAGGCCCTCCATTCAAGCATCCGGAGGAACGACAAAGGTATGATTATCAAGCTCGACCTTGCCAATGCTTTTGATAGAGTTAATCACAGTTTCTTATTTGAAGTTATGAAGAAATTCGGTTTTGATCAAGCTTTTGTTAACTGGATTAAAGCCTGCATAGGCTCACCCTAGATAGCCCCCATGGTAAATGGAAGAGTAACAAAATTCTTTCAAGACTCTCGAGGTCTAAGGCAAGGGTGCCCCCTCTCACCCCTCCTCTACGCAATCCAAGCCTTTGTTATAAGCTATCAGCTGGGAAACTCCCAAGCCCAAAGCATACTGCAGGGTCTAAGAATAGCGCAAGGGGTTAAAGACATAAACCATGCTCAATTCACGGATGATACTCTGTTGTTAGGTGGAGCAAGCTCAATAATTGCAAAAAAGTTTAAAGAAGAACTAGAGGCTTATACTTCAGTTTCAGGATACTTCAGTTTCAGGAAGTGAAATAAGCAAAGCAAAGTGCAAGATATATGGCTGGAATATCACGCCCAATGAAATGATTGGGATTGCAAGAGTACTAGGGATGGAAGGACACACCAATTGGGAGTCCTTCACTTATCTTGGAATCCCTATATTTAAGGTCGCCCCAAGAGCCTCTCAGTGGAATCATCTAATTGACAAACTCAAGAAGAAAATGTCCAATTGGGGGGCGAACTGGCTAAATCTAGCAGGAAAAGTTGTCCTTATTAAGGCAGTTCTGGCCAGCATACCCATCTACCAGAGTTCGTTGCTCCTAGCCCCTTGCTCCACAATACAAAAAATCGAAGCTTTGCAAAGACGCTTCCTTTGGGAAGGAGGGAAACAGACCGGAAGGAAATTGCATCTGATAAGCTGGGAAAAATCCTCTAAACCTCTTCTGGAAGGTGGCCTCAATTTTAAAAACCCCCGCATACAAAACCTTGTGCTGGGGGCAAAGCTTCTATGGAACATAGTCTCTGGAGCACCTGCTTGGAGCAAAGTAGCTCTCTGGAAAAAGTATTTTAGGGGGTCGCAGGAACGTTGCTTAGAAATTCCTTTCAAGGAACCTAAAGGTTCCCCTTTTCTAACCCTCTGCAAAAAAGCCTTACCCCTCTTCATTCCTCACCTCACCTGGGTGCCAAGAAACGGGAGGAAAATCAAAATCTGGAATGACTCAATACTAGGAGACCCTCCCCTTGATTCGAGACAGGACCTAAGACGACTTAAAAACTGGATGGGAACCCAAAATTTAAAGACTCTTGTTGATATCTCAGTTTGGGGCAATGACAGGCACCAGTCGTGGCAAGGGTGGGAAGTGGGCAATTTACCACCGGATCTAGAAGGGGAATGGAGAACCCTCAAACTCTGCCTACAGGGGAAAGCCCCTTTGAAAAAAAAAGGGGAAGGATGAGAGAGGCTGGGGGGGGAATTCCAAAGCCTACACCGCTGCTAATGGCTATAGACTTTCTCTCAAGGTCCCCACTGCTCCAGAAAATCCGCTCATCTGGAAAGCGATATGGCATACCAAGTCCATTCCTAAAATTGATTTATTTATATGGACTCTAGCCCATAACAGCATCCTAACAGGGGAAAGCCTCCAAAGGAAAGGGTGGGCAGGCCCCCACCGGTGTCCACTTTGCCAGCAGGCCGAAGAAACTACCAATCACCTCCTCCTCAGTTGTGCCTTCTCTAAAGAAGTATGGAGGTTGACAATCAGATCAGCAACTAAAGTCAACTGGCCAGAAGACATCAAAAGTCTCCTCCAACATTGGGATACATTATACCCGTTCTAGAACCGAAATCAAAGTCAAGCCTTTGCGTTGTGGAGAATTCTTCCAAAGTTTATTCTGTGGAACCCGTGGCTGGAAAGAAACAGCAGGATCTTCAGAGAAAGGAAAAGGAGCGCACTCATCATGGTAGCCAACATCCAGGCACTTTTTGGAGAGAGCGCCCAATACTTATGTCAGTGTAATTACAACGGGAAGCTAAATGATTTGGAGGTTCTCTGGCTGGATCATTTCAAAATTCGAAGCGCAAATGGAGTCTCAACTATCTCTCCAAACATTGAGGATTGGGAAATAAGAAAAGAGAAACAAGAGTTTGACAATTGGAAGCAAGAAAAGAAGGCTTATATCATGTCTTTTGACAGGGCCTCCAAAGGCAACCCGGAGCTGGCAGGTGGAGGCGGGATAATTAAGAGCCCCAGTGCAGAAATAATCATTAGTTACGCCCTGGGATTAGGTACTGAGACCAACAACATTGCAGAAGTCATGGCAATGTGGCAAGGACTTCATCAAGCCAAGAAGAAGGGGATCCAGGAACTGGTCATAGTTGGTGACTCCATACTAATAGTCAGAGCCATTATTTGCCGGACTCAAACCCAAAGCGCCAAACTAAATAATCTTTTGAGAAAAATTTGCCTCCTTCTCACCAGCTTCAGCTCATATGAGATATTTCACGTCTTAAGAATGTTGAATGAGAAGGCTGATGTGGAAGCTAATAAAGGCGTTCTTCTGGCGCCAGGAAGCTTGATCCTCAATGGAAATGTGTCCACCGTGGAGATACAGTAATCCAAGACTCCCCCTGCATATATCCAGCAAGTGGTTGGGATGGGGAAAAGGACGACAGGGGAATCGACCAAGATCGGTCAGACAGAGCCGAGCCATTGGGGGATCGGGACAAAGGGCAGTACCACGACCAAGGCGTCAGCATGCAGGACGGGGACAGGAGCACCCACTGCCCATACCTCTCGGCCTCTGCAGTCCAGGGCGAAATCATGAGGGTCGAGGGGCGCGAGCTTAAAGCAAGTTAGCAGTCTCAAGACCAAACCATTCCTACGCGTTGCCCTCCTTCGCTTGCGAATTTGAAGAGTCAGGGAGTGCGATTAAGGGGACAACCAGAGCAATGGAAGCCAACTCAAGCACGAAACTGAGTCTGGAGGAACGGCTGAAGATCATGGACACAACCCTGGAGAATCTGAAGCAGATGCTGCAATACCAACTGGACTTTCTGGAGAACCTGGACTCGGAAGCAGGTAGAAGGTTGGAA
>ML849184.1:51427-65203 GCA_009831015.1 Picea engelmannii
GGTAATATGAGCACATCTCCTTGTCGATACTTCATGTAATCTCTGCTCCCAATGCTCCAGTGCTTCTTTTGAATCTGATGTGCAGGAACTAATACTTCACCAATTGAGTGCACCATCAGCAGTAGGGTTCACATAGTCATCCATTTGCGTAGTCACATTATAAAGGTTATCGAGCTCTTTTCCCTTCATTGGTTCCACATATCTTCTCCCCTCTATGGGATCCAATGGCACAGTAACTTTCTAGTCTCCTTCTTCAAATACCATTTGTCTCTTCTTTAGATCAATCAGGGTCTTGTTATCAAAAGCCCAATCAAGTCCTAGTAATGTTGGATAAGTCTTATTTCCATCTACTATCACGATTACTTCAAAGTCAACTATGCTCTGCACTCCATCAATGTTAACATTTACCTCTAACAGCCTTTCGATCAGAACAATCTGATGTTGATTTACCAACCTCAACTGAACAGGTGACTAGATTAACTTTGGTTTGCCCATCATCTCCCAGGTCTTCTTCAAAAGGACATTCACATCAGATCCCAGGTCTAAAATGATATTATCCATGTCATAATATCATATCTGCGCATTCAGTCAGAATTCCCTATTTTTCCTTCTCTTGCGATGTACTTGGTTAACTACTTGTTGTACAATAGGTGTTTCCTTATCTTGCACACATTGATCAATTATTTTGTGCAGTGCGTTTAACAAAATATCATCCTTCATTAATTCTAAACAACTCTTCAAGAAACTTCTTAGTGTACTTACCTTCTAAACTTGCCTTTCTGAATGGTCATAGACTAAAGGCATATCATAGATAGGTGGCATGTCATCCAATAGTTCTTTCCTGGCTTGTTGGTACGTGTATCTATCATTTCTAGGGTCAAACAACGGAGAAGGCTCTATTGCTTTCCTTACCCACTACTCGGTCCACTTTCCTTTCTGTGTCGCATCAGCTCCTATTCTCGCTCCTCCGCGTGTAATTGTTGCTACCTTAAGTTGTTCGTTGCGCTCCTTTGCAACTATCATCTGCACATTCAGGTTTCTCTTTTCTTGCCACTTTGCAATCAGTTGTGGAAAATATTCCATCACATGGTCCAGTTTTCTACAGTAAGTGCATGCCATGCAATGATTCAGACAGTCTCGTGCCAAGTGACCAAGATGATTACAGTTATAACATATAAGTGAACCTCTTCCTTTGCCAAATCCTCCTCTTCCGCTACCTCTGAATCATCCTCTTCCTCCGGTCCTTCTTCCCCTTGGACTCTGTATGCATTTGCAGTGCGCTCTCTCATAAGATCAAATGTGCGACATTCCTTTTCATCATGTCCTATTGACTTACAAAAATTACAAAATAAGTTTCTAGCAGTACTATGATCCTTCTGCATCAACGAGCAAGCAGTAGGATGATGACCCATCATTTTACATATCTCGCACCATACTCCTAAAGGATTCAAAGCTCATATAGCCAAATACTCATTAAATGATGGACTTTCATTCTTATAATGACCTTATGTTCTGCATCTAGTACACCAGGGTTCTTCGCATTTTTCCTTCCCTTTAGTCGGCTCTTGCAACTGAATAGTCAATGTTGCTAACTGTGACTGGACTTGAGACATCCCTACTAAATTCTCTCCTATAGGGGATGCTTCCAACCTCATAACAATATCTAGGGATTCTGACTGTGACACAATCTTTTGTTGCATCTAAGGGAACCGTATATGCGGCAACAATCTTGCAATGAACCACTCCCTATGTTGCTCATTTGGAATCTGGAAGGTCAACCGGTCCTTTAAGATCTTGAATCTTTGGTCAAAATCACATACTGACTCACTTGACAACTTCTTGATCTCTTTTATTTCTGTAATACACTGCGATTCAGACTTCGGTTTCTGGAACTCTTTCAACAAGTCTTGCCTATTGTCTGCTAATGTTCTAGTTTGTCATGCAGGTACAATAGACTGATACTTCATATACCATAGTAATGTACATTCTTGGAATGTTGTTTCCAACTGTGTGATCTTTGCATCATCATTCTGGACATTCTTCACTATCCATATTGCTTCATAAACAAACAAATGTTGTTTTGTATCCTTTGTCCTTGCTCCATGGAAGACACACATTCTCAAAGTGGGGTCTAACCCTACCATTGTGTTATGTGTGGTATTCCTCCCTGGTGACACTAATTGATTTTGACTTGGTGTACTACTTCCACTAGTATGACTACCTTTATTGTTATCTTTACTTCCCTCACTAACTATAATTGACAAAACTTCAAATCTTACCTTAGTCCTTGGCGATGCACCCAAGGTCGTGGGCTTGACGCAGAGTCTGGCCTGAGTGGGATATAATGGATCTTCTTCTATCGGAATGAGTTGATGGTCTTTCCCTTCTGCACGTAGAATCCCTTCGATCTAGAGTATTACACTAGTGTCTCTTTCCTCAATCTCAATGTGATGCCCTTCTCTCTCAACCACAATCCTCTTCCTACTATGCCTAAATATTTTACCACTGCGCAATACTCCAATCTCTTCGTCTATTTCACATTATTCTTCTCTCGGCATCCTCATCCCATATATTTCTCGTTCCTTCTCTTCATCCTTCTTTTCGATACACTCGTACCATCCCCTATTCAGCCCCCAGTCCCCCAATGCGCGCAAAGGTGTTTAGCTACTAGGGAAATCAGATTCCATCTTCATAACTCCCTTATCACACAACAACATCTTGATCCAAGTAGACAATGATTTCAAATACCTTCCATGCAGACCTTTAAAGAATTCTCTTTCAACAACACTATATGATTGGGTACAATCTATAATGAACTCAGTAATATAACCCCCCAATATGCTATCCAACCAAAAATCAACTGTGTGTGATATCATATTGCTTACGATATTAACTTGTTGAATCAACTCAGGGGTCCAATTCCTCGGGACCACATCACGAAATTTTTCATTCCTTTCAACTAACCTATGTATCGACTCAGTCAAAATATTTGGGAAACCAACAAAGAAAATTATGTGTAAATCTGTGAATATATACCTCTACAACCATTGTTTTGGATTGATCCTCAGGTTCTTATTCTGACTTCAAGAAAACTCGTGCTCCTTTTCCTCTAACCACTGTCCAATTTCTTCCTTAGTCAGCCTCCACATTCCCCTTAGTCACAAATCTCGGTCATGAAAAAAAACTGCGCGTAGTGGGCAGACCCAGGGATCAACATTAATTCACCAACAAAACCCTTAAGATACTAGCCCTTTCAACCAACAAACATGTGAAGTATCACCTGAGGTATCTATGGGGACTGTAGGAACAAGGTTTCCATAGTCATGAAGGGAAGGAGGCATTCATTCTAACCATTCCACTTAATATTCATTCATTATACCATTCATTATGTGCACAAAACCATAACAACATATAACATATTCAGATTACCCAACATACATTAAGTGTGTGCAATAAACATAACAGTAAATAAACACATCAAAGCATATCACGAAGACACCATATTTTAACGTGGTTCACCCAATATGGGCTACGTCCACAACGACAAGCTTCTTATATTATCATTCAACATCATCTCTTACAAAAGGTGTGCACTACGCTCATACATAATATATCATTTATACACAAAATTCCCTTGTCGTTCACGCATACAATGCACACTTAGTTCATTCTCTCCATGCATAGTCTCAACATCATTTATACATCATACATCATGAGCTTAGACTTATCCTGACTTACATCTTTCACATCTCATACACTCCTACGCTCTTTTCTCCCTACTTAAGAGCTTCCTTCTATCCAAAAACCCTTACATATTTATACTTTTTCATTAGTGCTTAGCCCATTACAAAATGGACCAAAATACTTAATAACGTCTAACTGTCTTCCGCCTTTCGCACACGTTGATCCTTAGCCAACTTGTCCCGTGGTTTGCTCCCGTGTGATTCCCAAATTGGTCCCAAAATGTCCTGCTCCAACACATGTAGACGTACTCATCCTCCAAGAATGCCAAAGCAAATAATCAAAACATAATGCAATGGTAATTTATGAAGGAACATGGATCTCCTTTTTATATATTTAAAAAATTATAAAAAAATATTATTATTAGTTAAGAATTATTTAGTAAAAATTATACGAAAATCTTAGTGTATGCTATATGTGAATATAGGGTGCAACCATATATTATAATTGTGCAACTTCATAAGTAGATTTAATGGTTGCTTATATAAAATCATAATCAAAGTTATTTATTTATACACTAATTATAATAATAGTACTTTTTATATAATTAATATATTAACTATTAAACAATTATTAAATATAAAAGAATATTTTTTATACTAATTGATATATTGAAACTATTTTGATCTTGGAAAACTTCTCTTAATGTTTTTATTTGAATAAAGTAATCTCTTACCTTCTTAAGCTCTGATAGACGAGTTATATATTTTTTAAATATAAATGCTTCAATTTAAGCATATCTAACCTACTAACATCACTAGGAAGTGATTGTCATTAATCGCAAGCATTGTTCAAGTTAAAATGAATAAGGTGAAATTAAATAGCTTTGACATTTTCTTGCTTATAAGTCTAGAAAAGCATGTGTGTTATGTCATGCTTTGCACTGTTATGGATAGGACTAATATACCACAACTTTTATGCATCAATTTATTTTAAAAAGCTTTTGAAAATTTCAATTTACACTTATGAGATTGTGAATAGTTACTAACACCTAGATTTATCTAATTCTAGTTCAACATTTAAAGGCGTAGACTAAAGGCAGAGAGTAGCCATTGTCACTTTTCTTTTGCTTTTAGGCCATACATAAGTAATATATTATTACAAGTTGCAAGTGTTTCATAATTACTTTAGGTTTTCTCTTTGTACTATATACAACTACTATATTAAAACATTTATAAGAGACAAGTATAGGTATAAGTAGCTTGAGATGTAAACTAAGCTTCTCTACCTCGTAAGTATGGCTCGTAAGTAGACTACAGAAGCTCGACAACAATGGCGGACTTGCTGACAAAACAAGACTCTGAGCTCTGAGCCCTGCTCCATTGTTGGACTCCCTGGTGATCATCGACTTCCTAGGACTAGGCAGGATCGCCGACTCATGTGCCAACTCTATCCATTTGTGAGGCTTATCCTATTTCCTTCCCACGACAGTTCAATGGAGCTTGATCTCTGCAGAATACCTATCATCTCTGACCCCCACCTCCAACTGACAAACTTCTGACTTAATATCTCTACCAGAGTACTGTTTAAGTTTTTTAAAATATTTTCCCCTTCACGAGACCTCCTCTAATGGAGGCAGAAGTCAGTGCGCTAATGAGCACTGCTGACGAGGCCATTTGGAACAGTGTAGAACTTTTTTCAACGTCGGATGAGCTCTCCAAGCACTCTAACCTATCTTTGTCCCATTCGGATCCTAAACCATCATCCACTACCTCTGTCCCTCCTGCCTCAGTTTTGACATCTCGGACTACTTCCTCCTCCTTCGTACCAGTCCTCACACCTTCGAAGCACTGTGAAACTCCACATTCTGTTGTTGATACCCTCTCCCACTTGAACTGCAGACCTACAACCACAGCTTCAGGCCATAACAACAACTCTTTTCCCACTGCCATTGGACGAGGACTCTTACAAGGTACTTGATCTACACAACCTTGCCAAACTCTCCATGAGCACATCAATACTTATGGAGCTTCCCAGAAGACCTGCACAAAAGCTCCTGGGAGAAAGAAACCTACATCTAGACCTTGGGTTCCCAAGAGAACAAAAAATAAGCTGGTTCTTGGTGTAGATATTGGACTGAAAGAGTCTGTCTCCATGGCTCTCTACAGGCTCGTGGGTAGAATTTCATATAGACATCTCTGCAATCTAGATCTGGATACTTGGATGGTTCTTACTTGGA
The DNA here is from genome assembly GCA_009831015.1 of Picea engelmannii. Classification (NCBI taxonomy): domain Eukaryota; kingdom Viridiplantae; phylum Streptophyta; class Pinopsida; order Pinales; family Pinaceae; genus Picea; species Picea engelmannii. The sequence continues at coordinate 57,348 of ML849184.1, forward strand.
AGCCCATTCTGGGATATGTTCCCATTCTCTCTCAACTAGGGCATGGATGGCTTTACTTCTATTTTAACTCTCCTGAGGATGCCACAACCATCGTGGATCGACTCTGGATTCTAGAAGACATCAGTCTCATGCTAAAATGGTGGAGAGTTAGCTTTGATCCTTCTTAGGATTATTTCTGACATCGCCATCTGTGGGTACTCCTTCCTGGACTACCGCTCTACCTCTAGAATGAAAAATCCCTCTCTAGGGCACTTCATCTCTATAGACTCTAAGACCCTCTCCAGCTCAGACAAGAAACTGGAAAAAATTCTAGTTGATATGGACATTCATGAGGACCTATCTGACTCTATGGATATAGACTGGAGGGGACACATTTCTCACCAGAAGCTAGACTATCTTGGCATCCCCTTCAGATGCACACTTTGCAGACAGACGGACCATTTAAGAAAGACTTGCACAAATGATCCTGAGGAGGATATTTCAGAGGAAACTATGCTTGAGCTAGCCTCCCATTTGGACTATCCATCTTCACACTCACATCTGCATTTACCATATTTTCTTGATGATGGCTTCACTACTGGACTGGACACCATCTCTGGTAAGCTCAAAATTATTTGTCCTACCCTTTTTTAATCCCTTTCCTCTCTAGAATTAGAACTTATTGATAGTTCTCCTCTGCATACCTTGAGACTGTCTATTTCTTCTAGAGCTCTTCCTACTCGCTCTCACTACAGTCTGCCATAAACCCTTCGAGGCTCTACTACACCTCCAACTCCCACCCTATCAACCTTTCATCCCTCATCTCCCTCTCCAAACACTGTTGGTGAGATCTTGGCTAGTGCACAGTCTGAGCACTCATTGAACCTACCTCCCCCTTCTGTGTCGATCCCTCATCGATCTTCCCATGCTCTTTCTCCTCCTACTAGTTGTTCCATGCAGATGCAAGCTCATACCCCAGTGGCATCACACACAACTACCTACCCTCCTCTTTATCGAGATAACCCTTCACCTACTGCGTCGAACTCTACCCCAACTTCTTGTTCTCTAACCCCTGCTCCTAGCTGCACTCTGGAGGTGCGGGATCACAAACTTGCCTTAGCACAACCTGAAAGTATTGGCGAATGGGTGAAAGAGAGTTTAGATGAACATGCCTCCTTTCAACATGATTTTTTCTACTTGTCGTGTCTGAGTGGGCCAGAGCCTGGTGAAAGTGAGCTTGGTGATGTTTTGAACGCGCTTCTTCCTACATACAAAGAAGTCCTTGCACCTACGCCCTTGTCTACTTTCCTGGGATCAACTTTACATATTAGACCTGATGTTGACATTAATCTGAAAGCAGCTAAGACTCCTTCAAATTCCCTGGGAAAAGACTACACTTGGTCTTGAGGACATGGTTTCGAGCACTCTTCGATCAAAACTCGCAGTGCCCGTCGCAAGGAGGGCATACCACCTTCTCATTCTGGAGACACTCCACACAATCCTTCTGACATTGGGGCGCTTAGAGGCATGAAATCCCTAGCAAGAGCAAAGCCATGATCTTGCTCTCCCTCAACATTAGAGGGGTGGGGGGCCACCTAAAAGTTTCCTCGTTCAGAAGACTTCTCTCACACATCTCTCCGAACATCATATTTCTATAGGAAACGTTGGTAGATAGTAAAAAGGCCATATTATTTCTTAATTAGTTCCACTCTAATTGGCATATTTGTTCAGTTAACTCTCTTGGCACCTCTGGGGAACTGACAGTGGCTTGGGATCCTGACTTCTATGATCTCGTTCCTTATCTTTGTTGTGGAGGCATTTTATTGTCTGGTACTTGTCGCCAATAAAAAAAAATGATCAATTTACTCAACCTTTATGGTACTTGTTCTGATAGACAGTCCTTTTGGGAGAAAATTGAAGCCAAGGGAATACTTGACCTCTATAACCTGATCATTGCATACAATTTTAATCTTACAACCTCTGTTGGAGAAATTTGGGGGGTTGCTGCTACACAAGATACCTTGGTAGATTACTTCACCGCACTTTTCTCTACACATTAGTTAGTGGACTTTGCGCAAGATCATTTGACCCCTACTTGGCGCAACGAGCGTGTGGGCACATGCTACATCTCCAAGACACTGGACCGATTTCTTTTATCTGAACATCTTATATCCTCGGAGGAAAGGATTCACACCTGGGTGAACTTACCTTTTCTTTCTGATCACGCACCAATAATTCTTCACTTGGATGCATCTCCTCGCAAGACTTCCTACCCCTTCAAATTAAACTCGGGCTGGCTCCTGGAAGTAGAGTTCAATACTATAGTTACTGAAGTTTGACGGACCCCCTTTTTTTGTCTGAGCCATGTATCCAACACTAATTAGTTTGGAAACTCAGAAGCCTCAAAGCACGCATAAAACCGTGGGCTGCCACTTTCAAAAAGAACAATGCTCATAGACTACTCGATCTTGAATCAACGATCAAAACCCTCATCCTTTTGGATATCAGCGCGGGGACCTCTGGTGTTGACTGCCATGCATTAAAGGATCTCAAATCGGAGCGGAATTTGCTTCTGCTAAAAGATGAATCCACTTGGAGACAGAGATGCAGATCCAACTGGATCAAGAATGGTGACCTTAACACCAAAACTTTCCATAAATTCGCCAGTGCAAGCTGGAACAGAAAACACATCTGGGGAATCATAGCGGAGGATGGAACACCTCACAAAGGTCAACAGGCATAAAAAACTGTAGTAGTTAATTATTACAAACCCTTCTGTGAACATAACCCCTCTACGAACTTGCAGAGCTCAGCTTCGGTGGCTAGCCTCTACACACTCTCAGTTTTGGAAGAATATGCTCTTTTAATTGACAGACCATGCACTCTTCAAGAGATTTCAGTTGCTCTCAAATCCTTCTCCAAGGACAAGAGTCCAGGCCTAGATGGTTGGACCATAGATTTTTACCTTCACTTCTTCGATCTGGTCGGTCCAAATCTTCTAGAGCTAGAGCAGGACAATAGACTTCGTGGTAAGGTGATTGGTGCAATCAACTTGACTTTCCTCACTCTTATACCCGAAGCAAACTCTCCCTCATCCTTTGGCGATTATAGGCCTATTTCCCTCTACAATCTTTGTTATAAACTCATTTCCAAAATAATTGCCACAAGGATCAAGCCATTTCTCTCTTGTATCCTTTCGATAGAACCACTGGGATTTTTAAAAGGTCGCCAGATACCAGATGCCATCGGCACTGCACATGAGTGCCTACACAACATTAAAAATAAGAAAGCCAAGGCACTTATTCTCAAATTGGACCTTAAAAAGGCCTTTGACTGCATTGATTTGGACTTTCTTAGATTGGTTCTAGATCAAACAAGATTCAACCACCAAATGATAAAGTGGATTATGAGTTGTGTAGACAGTGCCAACCTTGCCATTTTAGTCAATGGAGAATTCTCCTCTTTCTTTCACATGGGCAGAGGACTGAGGCAGGGTTGCCCCCTCTCACCTCTTCTTTTCATTTTGGCTATGGAAGCCTTAAGCCTACTTCTCAAATCAACACAAGCAGAAGGCAATATATCTGGTTTAAAGGTGTCCAGAACCCTCAAGATTCTACATCTCCTTTTTGCAGACGATGTCCTCATCTTGACCAAGGGCACTCCTTAGGAATGGATTGAAAGAAAAGAGATCTTACACAAATTCTGTAGTGCCACGGGCTTGATGATCAATTGGGAAAAATCTACTTTTCACTTTTCCAATATACATCAAACTTCTCTGGACCAGATCAAAGGTATCTTCCCCTACACCTTCTCTCCACTTTCCTCTGGTCTCAATTATCTAGGATATCACTTAAAATCAGACTCCTACAAGCCTTCATACTATAACTGGTTACTTGCAAAAGTGGAAAAAAGGATGGGTCACTAGTGCACTAGGTGGCTCTCTCTTGGTGGCAGGTTTACACTTATCAAAGCAGTCCTCGAAGGACAGGCAATCTATTGGATGGCCCTAACTGCCATTCCTGCTTCGGTCCTCACAAAACTTTGAAAGTTGATCTTCAACTTTCTTTGATTTGGTTGTTCTGAGCACTCCCGACAACACCTTTGCAACTGGAATACACTGGTTAAGCCAAAACAAAAGGGAGGGTGGGGGATTCGAAACCCTCTCTTTTTAAGTCAAGCACTTGTTATCGCTTCCCTCTTGAGAGTACTGACTCACCCATGCATTTGGAATTCCATAATACTCAACAAATACTATGCCATCACACTATCAAAAGATGGCTCTTAGCACAGACGACCATCCCCAGATCGGCTTCTTATTTCTGGAGGAACATCTTGAAAACAAAATGTTTGATCAACCATTGGATTTGTTGGCTCCCAAGATTGGGACATGCTATTAAACTTGGTTGTGACTGCATTCTAGGGATGGATGCTTTTGTCTACTTATCCCCATAGGTATTAACACACCTACATTCAAAAAATATCCGGTACTTATACCAAATAAGAGACACCACCAGATCAGAATATCAACCAGACAGTTGGATCACTAGCACAACTCTTGGTCTCAACCCGGATTTAGCTCACGCCTAGAACAATTTTTGTATAGCTCTCACGCACTTGGGTATCCACCTCATGAATTCGCAAGACCAACTTCATTGCTTGGGGGGCGATCATTCTGGCAACCTCTCTCTACAAAATGTATATGTTGCCATAACAAATTCGCAATGGCACTCCAATGTAAGAGGCTGGAGAAAACGCATCTGGACCTGGCGCATTCCGCCCAAGGTAAAAACATTTACCTGACTGTTGACTGAATACAAGTTGAATACATGGGACGTCCTCATTAAAAAATGTTGGTCTGGTCCTAGTTTTTGTCATCTTTGCCGATCAGACTCGGAAACAACAGATCATATATTTATCAAGTGCATCTACACTAGACAGGTTTGGCTCATAATAACATTAGCGCTAAAACTCACTTCCAATTGGGATGGGATTAACCTCTCGGACTGTTTTGGATCCTGGGCGCCAAAAGAGCACAAACTTATGCATCTCCCATCTATAATCTGCTGGGAGATTTGGCTTGAAAGAAACAACACTATTTTTGACAATGGGACTCCATCTACAAGTGTTGCAGCTTACAAAGCACTTGGCATCTTCAATTTTTGGAACGATACTCTCGCCTCCAAGCCAAGACCACAATGCACATTGAAGATTGCTGAAATAGATGACATCACTACAGCTTGGTTTGATGGAGCAACGCTCTCAAATGGGTCATAGAGTGGAGCTAGAGGACTAATTAAAATCACACATAACACCTTCTATAAATGGACTTTCAACTATGGCCCGGGCACCAATACCAGGGAAGAACGTTTGGGTGCCTGGACCACACTTTACTTAGCCTCTAGACTATACATAGAAACCCTTCAGGTACTTGGGGATTCCAGAATAGTCATTGAGTGGTTGAGCGGCAGGGGAGAACTCCAAACAATCTCCCTTTTGGCATGGAAGGACAAAATTAGACTACTATAACAAACTTTCAAAAAAATCAGCTACAATCACATATACCGAGAGCACAACAAATTCGTTGATCATCTCTCAAAGGCAGCGCTCCAGGCACAAGTGGGAATCATATCATACCATATTTGTATAGATGGCCATGAGGGCCCTCCTCTATCTCTACCCTTGTGCTAAGATCAGTTAATCTTCCTCCCTCCTCAACGAACTTCCTTGCAATGAAAGTTTGATTTTCATATTGATCTCAGGACACTATTCTCTTCTGAAAAATATCCACTCGAAAATCCTGATTTTTAGTCACTATGCAGTTTTTTCACTTATGGATTTTCACCTCGCCACTTCTTCCACTATATAACTCTCACTTTATTGGTTGAAAGACTACAAAAGGGGAAAGTTAAAAAATCTTCTTCGAAGCTGAGATTGTAACCTCGTGTTCATAACATATATTATATAATATATATAATAGAGAAATTTTCCAATTGGAAAAAAAAGGTATAAGTAGCTTTGATGCTAATTTCACTTGTTAATTTAATGTGATATCATCTTTTCTTATCATAATATTCCAATTTATCGTTGTTATCTATGTGATATTGTAATTGCATGATGAGATTTATTTCTACATAAATATACTTTTTTTATATATATACTTTTTTCTTTATTTTCTCTCACATGGAAGTCATCCTAGGATCAAATTTCTAAGATTAATGTGATAACATTTTCTCTAACTATAGTACTAACATCACTAGTGTTATGCTTTATGACACCCCTCTTATTATGATTGTTATCTATGCAATGTCTACATTGACATATCTCTGCAATGGGATTTCTTTTGACGTATTCTAAATGTTCTATGTTATTCTAAATGTTTTATGTTTTTATTCTTTTTCAAACACGTTTTTCCAATGAGTTTTGTCCAAAATTAAGCGAGAAATTTAGAAGGATAGATCGAATTGCATATTTTAGTGGTTAAGATTACATATTTTGGGTGCCTTGGGGGTCTTTGAGGGAATTGAATCGATTTATGCATTTAAAAATGCAATTGGAGTAATGTAAAATTACGATTTCGTCATCAATTGCGTTATCGGATTCCGGTGATAGTTTCCAGAAAAAGTAAAAGCGTAGAATGTTTAGACTACACCATTTCCTTTTACATAAATAGAATTTGACTTTAAAAAATATATAAAAACTAAATGACTTTTGGTCAGAGAGGGATCAACCTCATTGACCTCGGTATCATGCATTATGAGCCCTCTCTAGTTGTTAGTGTTGGTACTCGACAACATATAAGTTTAATCTACCATGATCCTTATGCCATTAGAGGTTTCCATAGACATAGTGACCTTGTTACTAACATAATGGTTGTTGGTTGCATGGCGATTATGCTTGCTTGCTTGGCCTTCAACTCTGAGAGCCATCTAATCATGTAAAAACTTCCCTTCGTTGTTGGAATCTGATGATACAAGAAACCAAAGTTCCCATTGATTTAGAGCTCTGATATATTTTTTGAGGATTCATGTCAATTCAGAGTTGAATAAAACCCCCGAGGGAATCATTCCATCATGCATGAAACTTGGGTCATGGTGGAACTCTGATCATGCCTAAAAATTTTGTTGGATTCATGTTAGGTTTGTTGTCAAAAAGAGGATCATTTTGCTACAATATTAACTTACTCCTTTTCCTCCTTTCACTACGTGACATGTGTGAGAATAATAACAAGAATTTTGTTAACATCAATAACATTAGGATACACTTATCTTATGCCACATCTTGGAGTAACTTCTACACATTAAATTTTTCTTTCCTTATCTTATATTGATAACTGATTAATGACTACATATAAGTCCCAATATATCATGATTTTTATGTTAATGATTGTCCATAGAGATGGTGACCCCTATTAAAATATCAATGGATTTGTTCCTTTGAATATTGAGTGTATGTGTGTGATGCATAATCATGAATCAAACCTAGATTTGTATTTTTGAGCAGAAATACCCCTTATTTTTTTTGTCCCCCTATTAACATTCCAACGGATTTGTTCATTTGAATTTTTTTTTTTGTAAATTTCACAAGAAACATTCTATTATATTTTTAAAATATCATACAATCCAAAAGCTCCTACTACTGGCCTGTCGCTTGGGAAACTAGACCAACAACAGAAGTAGATATCATTCGACCAAAAATATTGTTTATGAATAGTCCAAAAAAACTTAAAAACCATAGTTCTGGTACCATGCCTATAACTACTATAAACTATAATTTCAAAAAGGAAAACTAGCGAACAAACTTCATGGGGCCGAAGGCCCCTCGCCTGAGGTCTGAGGGTGAGCCGGATGAGCTTCCTGGTGCCCCGAAGGTTGTTGATG
>ML849185.1:5387-15402 GCA_009831015.1 Picea engelmannii
TGTAGACTTGTCTATTTGTGAATTAACTTTCATGACTAATAAAGGCTATTTTGCAGAGTCGAGTGGGTAGCAATTTGTGGCAAGCTGCTCCAACTTTTAGAGTTCAGTTTTGGTTTTCTGTCAGAGGTCCTTTTGTATGTTCCATCATGGATTTCTAAGTTTGACTTTGGTCCAAGATTTCTGCGTGAAGTTTTGTAAAGACAATGCCTCTTTGGTGAATTGGAATGAAATAAGGGATTGATTTATGTCTCATATATATTGATTATGATCTTGGTGTCTTTGCTTCTATTCTTACATTTATTTCAACAATTGATATTTTCAGAAAAATACATAAAAAGTGAATTTCCAACAAGCTTTTTGTTAATAAAAGACTGGCCTAAGAACTTGTAATTAATACTTGTGAGTTAGGATATATATTTTTGTTGGCTATAAACATAGGGTGATATTCCCGTCTACTTTACTTTATCCAAGTAAAGTCTGAAAATGATTGAGTAAGATCAATTTATATCTTGTCCTCAACAACACCTTGAGTTGGGAGAGAGCTCCCATAATAGAGAAGAAGAATATGATGAGAGGAGAGTGGTGGACACCCCTCTAGATTTAGTTGAAACTGTAATAATCCTTATGGAGTAATTACAAATTTGTAAGAAAAAGATTGAAAGGATGATAAAAGAACATGAGAAACAAACTGAAATTAATGCAGTCTTGTTGCAAAGACTATCAAAATACAAAGGCAACTGCAACAGGGGTCAATGGCCAGTAATGTGGATGGACATAATACTAATAAAAACAAAATTCCACATGAGATACAAAATCATGGCCTGGGAAATAACAACATAAGAAGAAGCACCTCAAAGAAGGCCATACATGGAGACAAGAAGCATGGTAATGTCAACAGTTCACTCGAAGGATCCTCTAGTGAGGAAAATGATAGTTCCAAGGAATTTTCTAGTAGTGCGATTATTTCACCTTTTCAGTGGAGAATGATCTAGGTGGATATCGGTGGCCACCCACCTTTTCCAACTGCCTCAAAACAACTTTCTGGCAATTTTGGCAATTTACTATTTTTAGCAGGTTTTAACTTCCGGGGCCATTTTGAGGGCCTAAATGAAGGTTTTTCAAGATAGAGGTTCTCAATTATATCCAAAGGCATGATTGATCCCCCAAAATGAATCTCCTTGATGATACCTTTCCAATGAGCTATTATATGCCCTAAAACGAAGATCGTATGTAAATGTTACGACCCCGGGAAGTTGATGTACTAACTTACCCAAACGGGGCCCACATGACTTTTGGCACTTCATCTCCTAGGGTTAGGTTTTTTGTATTTGATCTTGGCCACTAATGACTTTTTTGAGTGACATTCATCGGTGTTGTGCCAGGGGATTTTTTGAAACTCGCACCATTTTTCGGTGCCCTTTGTCTTCCCGTGACCCTTCTTTTCTTGTGTCTTGGACTGGTTTTTGGGAAACTATTTATTAGGGACGTCTTTGTCATACTTTGGTTGTTGCGGATTTGTAGACCCAAACTCCCATTTATTTTGGTTCTTAAATTTCTACTCAATTTTAACAACATATTGATAAGCAGCACCGAGTGATGAGATGTCCAAAAAATCCATTTCAGTCTGGATGTATCTGTGTAGAGCCCCACGGTATTTTAGAATGAAATGTCACTCGGAGTCTTTGATACCTAGCTTGGTGCACAAGGTATGTAAGGTATTGGTGAACTCTGGAACTGCTTGGCCCCTCTCTTTCCGTAATGTGGTCCATCTCATGTACTGGTCCTCATAGTTGTCAATAGGGTAATACTATTCCTTTACCGCATCCACAAAAAAATCCCAAGTGGGATCGACCCCATATATTCCAGACTCCTCTGTGGAACTTTTCTCCCAATAATTTTCCCACCAATGTTTGACATGAGGGAGAGCTTTAAGGAGTGCGAAGGTGATCTTTTCTTTGTCGAAAAAATTGTGAACAAAGAAATAACCTTCTAGGAGAGTTAACCAATTTTCTAGGGCTTCTGCATCTATCTGTCCTTTAAATACTAGAATATCAAAGTTAACTTGTACCTTGAAATGTGAGGTGCCTCCAAAGTGGCCGCTTGATGAAGATGCGCCTGATGCTATCTGTAGGCGTTGAAGGATGTGGGAAAAATTCTCCATCATTTCATCCCTTTGTCGCGTGAGAGCTTGCTCAAGCAACAGATTGATAGGATCGTCTGCTCCGTTGTTTTTCTTTTCTTCTGCCATTGAGGGTTTCTTGGGTGTGCGAGAGAAATTTTCTTCAAGAGAGACAAGATTGATACCCAACTTGCTATACTCAGACCTCATCGGGGACATGCATTGAAAAAATGATCAAGATTAGCCTGCTTTGATACCACTGATCCAGATTATTTTTGGAAATAAATGAGAGCGGAGATATAATAAAGAAATGCACAGATATATTGTAGATATTCAATAATATAACAAAAATGTATCATAGATGCAACCATAAACACATATATACAGTAATACACAATTTCTATTAATCAAGGAAATGTACAAAGACTGTAAAAATACAGAGTGAAAGACTCGCTAGAATGGTGGCAGCTTATCTCTGAGAAGAGATGTGACGGCTACTCGCATTCAAAAGAAGATGATTACAATGAGGCTATGAAGGCATTTTTACAATAAACAGGAATTCCAAGAACCCTAGGCATCCAAAAACCTAACCCTAGGATATGAAGACCCAAAAGTCATGTGGGCCCCGTTTGGGTAAGTTAGTACATCAACTTCTCGGGGTCGTAACTTTTGCATACAATATCCGTTTTAGGCGTATAATATCTCGTTGAAAAGGTATCATCGAGGAGACTCATTTTTGGGGAAAAATTATGGCTTTGAATATAATTTATAATATCTATCTCAAAAAAACTTCATTTAGTCCCTCAAAATGGCCCCGAAAGTTAAAACCTGCTAAAAATAGTAAATTGCCAAAATTGCTAGAAAGCTGTTTTGAGCCAGTTAGAAAAGGTGGGTGGCCACCAATATCCACCTGGATTAGAGAAGAAAAATGAGAAAACAATCTAAGAGCCATGGCCCTGAAGATTTTAAGAAGGCCAAGCCACCCACTTTTGATGGGGATATTAGGAAGGGGGAAGAAGCAAAAGCTTAGCTACTTGTCCTAAAGAATTACTTCAAGGTCCATGACTACTTTGAAAACTTAAAGGCCTAAATATCCATTTTCAACTTGAATGGAAATACCTCCATATCGTGGGAGGACCTTATAAATGTGAAAGCAATCCATAAGAAGGAGTTTTCCTGGAAACAATTTGAGAAATATTTCAAGAATAAGTACTGATCTGAGAGTTACTATGATGAAAAAACTAAGGATTTATATGAACTCAAGTTAGGACATCTCACCATGGATGAGTATTCCAACAAATTTCTTGAGATGATAAGGTATGTACCTTACATCAAGGATGAAAAGACAAAGATACAATGATTCATTACTGGACTAACTCAATCCTTTCAAGACCGAATTGTGTTTGATGAACCTAAGACCTTAGAATATTCCATTAGGAAGGCAAGGTACTGTTATGGAATAATTCCCCCTATGGACAGGTGGATCTTCCCTTGGATTCTAGACCCCTAATACTGAGACAAAAAATATGCAAATGGACACTAACATCCCTTTGATATTTTCTTAACTAGTTGAAAAGAGAGGAGGAAAGGTAGTCATACCTATTTCCAATGTTCATCCTCACTGCTCCAATTTGATCTTGACCACCAAACTCATTCACACAGCTTGATACTTGCAAACCATGGACATCAAATAGACACAAGGAAACTCCTACTCTAGCATACTAGATTAAACAAATTCATATACAATAGACAAGCATATGTAAAGATACATAAAATAGAAGGAAATAGACCAAGCATATATTAATGAGAACATTAAAAAGACACTTACAATCTATAGATGGAGTTTCAACAACCTCTCCAAGTCCTCCTTGTCTAACCTGTTAGCACTAAAAGTCACACTTTGACTGCTAAAGTGTAAGCTCAACACCCATCAGAATGTAAAAGATAATTTTGGTTTTGAATAAGTGGATCAACAAGATGGATAAAGAAAGAGAGAGGGCTGCAAACTGTAGATCAGTAGGTAACACCAATGGGCAATGGAGTCACAAACATTCTACTCATCGAAGGCACAAAAGATGCTCAATAGAAAATAAGATTATATGCTGATAAGTGGAAGAATGAAGAAGGAAAACATAAGGTAGAATGTTCACTAAATAGAGATCCTCTCAATTTAATGAATCAACAAATACTTGAATATAAACAATGACTGATGGGAAAAATACAACAAATCCTCTGCTGCTTAGGGATCCATAAATCATTGACAGCCTTTGATCCTCAAATCTGCAATATATTCAAATAAGAAGAAATATAAACAGAAGAGTTACAATCTGGAATCATGGCTCTCATGAGTCTCCAATAGCAGTAATGCTTACAATCATAAAATGCCCACAGGCTTACAAATGAACATACACAGAAAAACTGCCTACTCCTACTCTTTCTAGTCTCTCTTGGCTCATGAATCCCTTTCTCCAAGAGATATATCCTTCCTTAAATATAAAATAACATCCAAATAACCTTAGGAGGTTGAATACCATCTCCTCCATTTGATTCTAAGCCTTGGAGATAGGTGGAAACAATCAAAGAGACAAAAATCCAACAAACTGCTAATTTTCAGGAATTTGTTGGAAGCCATTAATAAATTGTTTCCACCTCATTGCATGAGGCCTTTGATGGAGATAAATCCTAGGTGAATGTTTCCATTTACATCTAACTAATCCTTGAGAATCCATTTGAATCCTCCTTGATAGGTGGTAACCTCCCAACAAGGCGAATATCAAAACCGTGACCGCTACAGGAAATTCAGTAGCGCTGCTGTGCAGATTCGGTAGCGCCACTTCTATGTCTAATATATCTCAAACCATAACACATTTTGAAAAACTGAGAGAGGTTTTTGTTATTTGGAATGTTTTGAAAAAAACCTCCTCCCGTTTTCAAAAATACCTTCTCAATTGTTCACAATCCAAGTATTAGGTTAGTGACTCAAAACTGGTAAAATAACTCTGCACAATTCATTTTTTGCCAGAATTTAGGTAACGAATTTAGGTAGCGCCTGCCTGTGTGTCTGCATGCGATTGGGTAGTGCAAATCCATGAGTGATTTTGATGCTTGAACTTGTATATTGGGCGTAACCCAATACAATTTCATTTCCCCCCAAAATAAATAAAATATCCCATAACAATTGTATTCATTTTCCAAAATGAATAATGAAGGATTTATGCAATGCTGAGGCATAAACCAATCTTGTGCTAACATAGGCTTCATGGGGGATAGAGTCCTCCCTGTGAGGCTCTAGGAAATCTTGTAGTTTCAATGCCTTATTCTAGGGATTCTCCCAACCTTTAACCTGTGCAATCTGCTTTGATATGTGAACTTCAACTGAAACTAAATGCAAATGAAAACTGAAACTGACAAAAATGATACTTTTTTAGCAAGCTTATTACACACACCTACTCCAATKATTGGGAAAATGAATCATTCAAGTTACATGAAACAACCAATGAAGCCATTTCATCATTTTTTCAACTGTTTGAAGCTTTGAAATGTGCTTCCTTAAGAACTAGAGATAATTCTTACTTGAAGGCACGTCAAAGAAACATTTGGAAATACACTTTCCATTGAAGAAATCAATGAGCCTAGGCCCACTTTTTGCTTGCATACATGTTGTACATGGATCCTAAAAAACATCATCAATAGTTGCCCCTGTGACATTGTTTTTTGTAAAAAGGAAAAGTGTTGCATTAGGTCCTTCCTCCACTGTTCTTGGTTGTTGTATGGCTTGCTGATTTTCTGATTCATCCTCAATGCATATGGCCTTGGTCCACTTCTGTTCATGAGGTGTATTAGGAAAAAGGCTTAGTGATGCTTGTCTTCCTTTAATTTCAACCTTTCTCATCTGATCACATGGAATTTGATCTTGGCTGCTTGATGAAATTGAGCTTATGTCTTCAAGAGGAATATGGGGTTGATAGGGCAATTCATCAATATTAGAAGTGCTTGGGAAACTACATTCTTCTGTATTATCTTCTGATTGTGAGGGATATTCATCATATCTTGGCTTATGGTCCCAATTTCTCAGTTTTTCACCCTCTAAAATTAGATTATCATATTTTTCTTCTCTTTCAGCAACAAAGATATGACATGAGGGTTGAAACAAGCTATTGTTGCTTTGATGTGAAGGGTACTTCTCTGATATAAGGTATTCAACAGTATATTCATGGAAATCATCTTCATAATCATCATACAAAGGTGAATCAATGACCATTTGACTATTAATGGCCGAGGGGATTAGTACAATAGCTGGGACAGGTGGTTGTTCAGTGAAAACATCCTCATAGTCATCAAAACTTGGCAAATCATGGCACATTAGTTCATTAAAAATAAGAGGGATTACAAAAACAACTGGTAGGCTATGAATTCGTTCATGACAAGCTACAACACTATTCTCATGATGAAATAAATCTGAACCCAAGATGCCCTCTTGACTTAAAGAATCGAGAAAAGGAGGAGAAAGGGAAATGATGGATTGTTCATATTGATCTTTCTCTTGGGGACCTAGATTTTGACATGAATGATGCATTTGTTCTTCAAATTTAGGAAAAACATTATGAAAATCATCATCTAAGTCCTGCTCTCTACAATCATCCCCTTCATCATCACTGCTAGAGGAATCACTTGCTGAATCTTGAATATATGATGCATACCCCTCACAACAATTCTCAAAAAGTCTTTCAGCTAGATAAATTATCTTGCAATGAGAATACAAAACATCATGAAAGTCCTTTAAAGAGGAAATAATAGAAGCAAGGAGTGTTCTATACCATTGCCTCGCATCAACTTCCAATGAATACATGAACATTTTCATCAATATATCTTCATGATGGATGTCAAGCTGCTGCATCAAAGCATGAAATTCATGAACATGCTCAAAAGGGTTGTCATCCTCACCTTCATAAAATTTGGGTAGAAGATCTTTCCATTCATCAATTTGAGGCACAGGATGTGGATAACCATCAATGAATGATAAATTGAGTGGGGCAAACCGCCTGGCTAGGATAGCCTTCATAGCCATTTAATTTGTCTCATCCTTAGTGGAGTCACCAACATATTCTGAACAATGGAGTCACCATGGTGAATGTGAAGTCTTGAAGGTGTCCAAATTTAGTAACCATCTAAAGATGGAGCTATGCAATGTTGTTCTTCCCAGGGATCTTTTCAATCTGCTCAAATCCATTCCTGACAATGACGCCGATTATGTTATCACTAAAAGTCACACTTTGACTGCTAAAGTGTAAGCTCAACACCCATCAGAATGTAAAAGATAATTTTTGTTTTGAATAGGTGGATCATAAATATGGATAAAGAAAGAGATAGGGCTGCAAACTGTAGATCAATAGGCTACACTAATGGGCAATGGAGTCACAAACATCCTACTCATCGAAGGCACAAAATTTGCTAAACAAAAAACAAAATTATATATTGATAAGTGGAAGAATGAAGAAGGAAAACATAAGGTAGAATGTTCACTAAACATAGATCCTCTCAATTTAATGAATCAACAAATACTTGAATATAAACAATGACTGATGGGAAAAATACAACAAATCCTCTGCTGCTTAGGGATCCATAAATCATTGGCAACCTTTGATCCTCAAATATTCAATATATTCAAATAAGAAGAAATATAAACATAAGAGTTACAATCTGAAATCACAACTCTCATGAGTCTCTAATATCAATAATTCTTACAATCATAAAATGCCCACAGTCTTACAAATGAACATACACATAAAAACTGCCTACTCCTACTCTCTCTAGCCGCTCTTGGCTCATGAATCCCTTTATCCAAGAGACTCTCCTTACTTAAATAGAAAATAGAATCCAAATAAACTTATGAGGTTGAATCCCATATCCTCCATTGGATTCTAAGCCTTGGAGATAGGTGGCAACAATCAAAGAGACAAAAATCCAACAAACTGTTAATTTTCAGGAATTTGTGGGAAGTCATTAATAAATTGTTTCCACCTCATTGCATGAGGCCTTTGATGGAGATAAATCCTAGGTGCAGGTTTCCCTTGACATCTAACTTATCCTTGAGAATCCATTTGAATCCTCCTTGACAGGTGGCAACCTCCCAACAAGGTGAATATCAAAATCGTGACCGCTACAGGAAATTCGGTAGCGCCGTTGTGTAGATTCGGTAGTGCCACTTCTATGTATAATATCTCTCAAACCATAAAACATTTTGAAAAAATAATAGAGTTTTTTTTTATTTGGAATGTTATGAACAAAAACCTCCTCTAGGTTTCAAAAATACCTCCTCAATTGTTCACAATCCAAGTTTTAGGTTAGTGACTCAAAACTGGTAAAATAACTCTGCATAATTCATTTTCTGCTAGAATGTGAAATAAACCCTTTGGATCAACCATAGGAAAGGCTGTGTTAAGAACCAAATATTGAATATAAAATCACCACAATAGATATACAATAACAATATGCAAAATCTCCTTTATTACAATCAAACCCTTGAGGTAGGGCAACACCATACAATGGATCCTATTATGGAAGGGATCCTCTCCTGTTCACTTGCCTCTTCGAGGGGGCATCCTCCTATTGAGTTAAAAATCACAATAAACTACTTCTCTTCATATCCCATTACATTGCTTGAACCCCTTTATATAGTGCTAACATCACCTAAGAACATTTTAGAGGAGGAATCTTCTAGAAGTAGAACCTTCTAAGAAGTCCTCTTACATTTATTATATCTAACTACCATATTAGGCATTATTTAATAATATAGTGGACCTAGTCCACCTTACATTGAATGGCCTCCACTATTATCACTATGGGTCCTCTGCCCCCCCCCACTACCTCTCTAGCTACCTTACATTCCATCCCCTTTATGAAAGCATTGTCCTCAACGCTTGATGTACAACCATATACCAGGGTCCCATGGATAAGTGTGGACCATAGTGTTGAAGTAGACTAGAGAACCGGAGTCCCATTGAGAAATGGTAGCCACCATGCTGAAGTAGTCCAACCGCCATTGTAAACCAGGGTCCCATGTCGAATTTCTCATGTGAACCCCACATGGAAGATATTGACACCCAATAACCAACTAGAAATGATGCTCCCAATACTGACACCTATCATGTGGATCCAAATAAGAATATCCATCCACATAGTGGGAGATGATCAAGGATGAATGTGGACGGAAAAATACCATTGTAGAATATGTAGGCTGGATGCTGGTAACTAGCTCCTGATGTGGGACATTGATGTTCTCTACAGAAGGTGGACTAGAGTCATCAAATAAAATATGAAAGTGGTTGTCATCCCAGAAATGACAACTATCCATATACGAATCATCACAATCGGCCTCAAAATCATACCAAACATATATTTCATTATTATATTCATCCTTGATGTCTACCATAAGAAATCTTCATGCATGCTATTCAATGAATCTTGAATACTATGAAAACTATCATTGAGGCCATCTGTAAGGTCATGCAATATAGCATCCAATGTGTCATACAATTTGGATTTGAATGCTTCAAGAATTCCCTTGAGGGCTTGAGAGGAAATAGTCATCTGATCACCCCATGAACTCTTCGGTCCCACAACCGTCACGAAAAAACCCAAAAAAATAGAACAATAACTTACTGCAAAAAATCGCGGCGTTTTCTAAAAAACCCTGAAAAACTGCAAATTTTAAAACTTCAATATCTTGACTTCCCGGACTCTGTTTCAGATGATTTTTTTTTTCAACTTGGATTTGATACCAATTGTTAAGAACCAAAATATATCTACAAACATAATCACCACAAATACTGAATACACAATAGATCCACAAAGCAAGATATAAGAAACCACACTTTATTAGAAGAAAACCCTTGA
>ML849185.1:33024-44261 GCA_009831015.1 Picea engelmannii
GATCACAGGTTCCTTTCGATTTTGATTATCAGTTTTTCATCCTTCTTCTGCATTATTATCTGTGTTGTCAAGCTTTGAATGGCTGTTATCCCATTGTTTAGCTCATAGCCTGATAATAATTCTTTGATTGTCTCTTAGACCCTTCTTTGCACTGGTTTAGTTACAATTCATTCTCCACCCACTTTAAAGCTACCTGCTGATTAATCAATCTTTGAGAGCACTGTCTATTTGTTTATCATTTTCATGTTTGAATGCTATAAGCTGTATTGAGTTGTCCCATTGATCCACATTTACAAAATACAAAAACATTCATTTCTTAAGTTACCAAGCACCTTTGGTCTGCAACCACAAAGGGTTTCTTGGAGTGATAACAGGTTGGATAAGCTCTGCAGTAACATTGCATTAATTTCAATTTTCTTTTATTGTTCTTTCATCATCCTTTCATTGTCGGCCTTGCAGCTTTGCAATTCAACCATGAGACTCCTCATAGTCTCAGCTAGATCTGGAGGGGTTCCTATTTCTCTTCTCTCATCAGACTCTTCGTCTTGATTGTGGGAGCCTTCTCCCACCTCTTGGCGAGTCACCATTTTTTGCGTCTGTAAATTCCCATGGCTAATCGTCCACTTAGGTGAAAAGACAAATGTTGATTGTTAGTTAAGAGTTAGATATATTTTTGTAATCTCCGCATAATTTATAATTCTTTCACATGCATACACAATCAGGTTCTCATTTCCAAGTTTTCAATCCTGGACAAGAGAGTCATGTTAGGGGGTTGCTATTCATAGGAGTACTTCGAATGGAGCTTATGCGCAACTCGTTCATGAGCCCAATCAGGCTGAGTGTTGTAACCATGCTCTGATACCACTTTGTCACATACCCACTACCTAAATCAGATGTTTCTGGTCTTCTGCCGAATCAGAAGCCCTAAACATCCATGGAGGACCAACGTAAGTTGGCTCTTTCTCTCTCCCCACTCCCATGTGGTCGCGGGTCATGATCACAGTCTGAATAAAATCAGTACCTCTTTTATGTTTCGTGCCTCGACGCTACAGTGATGTCAAGTCGTTTGACTTGGAAACCACCGAATCCCGACAGGTCTAGCGATCGGACAATGGGGTGAATCCCTACAGGGTTAGCAAATAGCTAATAGGAACAAATCCCAACAGGGCTAGAGAACAGCCAATGAGAAATGACCTCATTGCATGGTTAAGTGGAATACATGTGGAAGAGAGGGAAACACGATATGGGGGTTGACATGACAGGAGGGGCCCCACTTCACACGCCACATTATTCTGGACCCCCCCCCATTAAAGGAAGAATGGCAAGGGGGGTCCGAAATCTGCCTGAGTGCCATTGATTATGATGAATTAATCTATACCATTCGAGAGTTGCGCTTCCAATTGCAGACCCCCACCCATTAAAGTCAGAATGGCAAGGGGGCTCTGGAATGCATCCTCAGCCGTAGATCTGGGTGGGTGGACTTTGGCCATCCATATTTTTTTTCTACCTCCCCTAATGCACGCTCATGCCCCAACATAAAACTGGCATCTCTTCCTCACATCGGACGGTCGTTACGGACCCTGAGATTTCCTGAAGGAATCTTTTCCGTCCATCGGGAATTCGCCACATGCTATTGTCTCGACATTATGGATTAAGATTTGTCAAGGAAAGAGCCCAAGTTTTTGTCAGCGGAACTCTCGAATCCTTGATCCCCAAAATGGGTAATCTCTCAACACGTCCCCTCCTTAAATCGGATGGTCCACAACTACTCCGGGGTTTCCACCCATGAAAATCCCGATCCCTTGTCACCAGGACTCCCGATCTCGCGATTTCTGATTCCCCAGAATGGGAGATCTCACGACGTGTGGCCTCCGTCAATCAGACGGCTCAGATCCATCCCGAGGTTTTCACCATGGAAAATCCTGAACTCTTGTCAACAAGAATCCCAATTCTGTGATTCCCGATTTCCTGAAATGGGAGATCTCACAACACGTGGCCTCCATCAATCGAACGACTCAGATCCATCCTGGGGTTTTCACCATGGAAAATCCCGAAATCTTGTCGATAGGAATCTCGATTCCACGATTCTCGATTTCCCGAAATGGGAGATCTCATGACACGTGGCCTCCATCAAGCGGATGACTCAAATCTATCCCGAGGTTTCCACATTGGAAAGTCCCGATCCACTGGGGTGTTAACCCTCGGGTATCTTCTGATAGATCCAACGACTGTCGGGTTTTTTAGCTGAAATCTGATGGCTCAGACAGATTCCTAAATTGTGGGCTCTCCCACGACTTCCTAAACATGGAAAGATCCATGACCCAGATACTCTCATGGACTTTGGGGATCCACGGTCCTAAACTCTTCACTACCCACAAAAGATACAGGAAAACAAAGTGGTGAGGCATTTAACACCCTACTTTCTCCTACTAATATAACGGTCATGTGTGACCGTAGATTTCTTGATGGATCCTCATCCGTCGATTAATACCTATAAGGATTAAGGCACTTAACTTTCCAGCTTCCTCTTACCAAATCTAATGGTCATGAGTGACCACAGATTTCTCGATGAAATCTTGTCCATCGATTCGTTACTATCAGGGATTTCTTAGGGCCTTGCGCCCTTGTGTCCTCCTTCCAGGTTCTTGATGGTATTTTCAAAGAGGGTATCTCTATGGGGAGATTCACTTAGGATACTACCTGAGGTAGGTAAGGAGGTTGTCCTCCTGAGAACCAGACGTGAAGTCTGAGTTAGGTCAGTACGCATGTAAATAACAATTCATGAGGACATAAGCCATACATAGTCCTTCCATACAAATATACAACTACTAGTACTGCTCAAAATACCATACATACATTCTTATAATGAAATCATTCACAGTTTCACAGCATATGGGCATAATCATTAGAATGAACATATACATATATTTCAAGATGCCAAAGGAAAAACACTTATCAAAAATAACACCAGGGGTTATGCAACTGCTGAGAGGGGTGCTCGTTTCCACCCAACCGTAGGCTTAGTGATTCCCAACAGATTTACCACTAGCCATCCCCAAGATGAGACCACGATGCTATGAGACCGCATCTCTATTTTCCAGTGACCAGGAGTGAAGGTTTCAATCCTTCCTCTCTGCTATCACTCACTCTGTATTGCCAGAGTTCTCCCCTCGCGTCCACCCCCAATCACTTCTATCCCACACCTTATCCTCTTGCGAGGTTGTGTGTGGCACGATTACCCTCGCGCTGATCAGGTCTGATGGCTCTATGGATGGGAGGTTCACCTCCCATCCCTCATTAAACCATCTACCTACTAGCCTGCGAGACATTTAATTCGGGGCCAACGAGTCGCTTTTGGTTCTCTGGGCCAGTGGAGTCCAAATACAGTATTAATTCTCGATGGAAGTTAATGCCACCTTTCCAGGTGCCTTCCACCACCATCGTGGTCTCTTTTTATACACATCCCCTCTCAACAGTCCTGCAATATAAATTCATAATGTTATTCACCTTTATGAGTTTGCCACAGTTCTTGGCCAGTCCAGTTATTTTTACAAACTGGGGGAAACAGGGTGTTATAGAAACAGAGGGAGAATTCCTGTCAGAACCATAATGCATACTATACTGGAAAGAGATCTCACTCAGGAACAAAACCATTGCATAGGTCAATGTGCAATGGAAACACTTTGGACCAGATGATGCTACATGGG
Source organism: Picea engelmannii (assembly GCA_009831015.1). Lineage (NCBI taxonomy): Eukaryota > Viridiplantae > Streptophyta > Pinopsida > Pinales > Pinaceae > Picea > Picea engelmannii. Next base: position 36,732 of record ML849185.1, read on the forward strand.
AATTGGAGGATGCCATGAAACATGCAACCCATTTTTGTTCACTATTGTACATAAAAACCACAGCGGTCGGTAGAACATAGAGGCAATGTTCCTTTTAAGGGTCAGGGGATTGTAACACCCTTGTTTCCCTCAGATTTTAAATATTATTATTGTGAACAATACTATAGACAAATCTGTCATGTGAATGTGGGACAGACAATGAACCTTGCTATAGAAGGTAATGTATATATTTTGTTAATTAATAAAAGGAAATTGTGGCATGGATACTGAAAGAGGGTTGCCAGATATATCATGATGCATGAGAGGGGATGGTAAGGGGAACCAATAATGGTTGAGATGACCCATGTCAGGCTGGTACTCAACTGGATATAAATTGCTAAAACCCAAAACAGTGTTTTAGCCCAGAAAATTTAATTACCAATCAGTATGGTAGTTGGAAAGTCTTCCTTAAGAGTCACTGAGGAGATGAGTAGAGTACCATTTGAAAAATTCCTGATATGACCCACAAAATCTTGCTGGGAAAGGAAAGAAAAGAAAGGAAAAGAGTGGAAGAGGGTAGAAGAGGAGACACATGAATGGGTCTGAGGACCATTCCAGAAGAAGAGAAGAGCACACGAGGCTGTCTGGTTATAAAGAAGATCTGGAAAACTAAGTTGCTCTATTCACGAGAGAGTTTGGACAGTGTTTTCTAATCAAGCTGATAAATGAAGCTGCAATGATTGAGTGAGTGATCATGACAAGCTCCCTTGCTTGGTGGATAGAAAAGTGGACTTCTAGGTTCCTGTGGGAAAAGGAGAGTAACCTTTGTTCCTTGCTGAGAAAAAGCCTAATCTCTCTCATGGAATCATGATCTAGTTAGGGGTAGTCCACTGGAGGAAGACTCCAAGAGAATTTGTGCCTGTGGTTGTGTGGAAGAGGGAACCCCTTTCAACAATTTCCAACTAATTTCCATGTTTCAGATAAGTGAAAATCTAGGTTTATATTGTGTTGATTGGTTTTGTTAATAAATGAGTTCTCTTGAGCCAAATGATGGCAGAATTTGCTATTTTGTTGAATGGTAAAAATAGTAACTTTGATGGCCTTGTGGCTTGGGAAGTTCGAAGTAGAACTTGAATATCACATTTTGTTAATGGATTTTTGTTTAATCCTGTATATCAAAGGAGGACTGTTAGTAATGAGTTTTAAAGGAATTTGGGGCATAAAAATTTGGCCTCTTTGTTGGTTGGAAGATCCTAAAAGGGATTTTACAAGGATAAAATCCTTGAATATGGAGTCAAGACAAACTCTACGGGATTGTTCTAAGCTATCCCATTCCTCAGAATTAAATTTTTCCTGTTATATAATTCGAGTTCTGTAACCAAAAGGCACTTCCTTCAAACCATTCTTCCAAGTGACCACATGCTTGTGTCCATAGACTTAACCAAATCTTGGGTAATATTTAGGAGTGTAGCCCTCTGGGGCTTGTCAAAGTCCCATATGACCAGGGTTTTGGAACCCTTCTCTATGCTCAAAAGGAGCTAAGTCCTCCAAGCTTCGGGATTTCAGAGGTCTGGGACTCCGGGGTGTTTAAACTTCATAACACCCCAATCCTACCGAAGTTTCAAAGTAATACAAGCCATTGATCTAAGGATCCTTTGGGACCCTTCCTGACCATTAGATACTAGTTACAATCATTCAACATTGACCCACTCTGGGCATGAATGAGTTGGAAGCATCTAGAATTTCCGAACGTCGAAGTCACGAAGTAACCTGAGCCATATATCTAAGGACCCTCTAGGATCCTTATCAACTGTCGAATCAAGTATAGTGGAAGGATAAAGTAAGCGATACTACTATCGAAAAAAATCACTCACCCCCCCCATTTTTACCTCTCCGTCTGGTAAGCCTTTGGGGAAATCAAAGGGTTAAGAATGAGAAAGGTCATGAACTCATGAAATATCGAAGTTGTGAAATCCCGCCAATCGTCAGATTGAGGGGAGGAATTCAGGAGAGATGTGGATTGTTGATCTAGTGATCTGTTGTGAAGCTTTATCCACCATTCGATCAACTTGTGGGGAGGAAGAGTAAGAACTTCGAGAAAGTCTTACTCTATGAGATATAGGGTTCGAATGGTGAAACATCATGAAGGTCGAAGGCTGAAGTATACATGCAAGGAAGTCTGGGACTTTGAGACTCTGGGGCTCCAAGAGATTCGAGGATATAGGAGGGTGTGCTAAACATCAAAGTGTCGAAGTTCCCCTTGTTGTAGTGTCCATATCTAATTGGACGAGCTGGTATATGCCATTGTGATGTGGCGTTCCTGGATAGTTCCATGTGGTGTCATGGGATTGGTTACGAATTAGGTGTGGGACCCTCCCATTTCAAGTCTAAACTATGTGTTAGGTGTAGACAAATATCAAGCGTTGAACCTAAGGGTGGATATCTCCCCACCATATATTTTGGAGTGGAAGGAGACTTCGAGTCTCCACAGATGTTGTAGACTTGTACAAGAATGATGGAGGGTCAAAGGACCAGTATTCGTGAAGACCAAGAGATGGTATGAGAGAGGTGAATCTATGTGTATGCCACATGGAGAAGGGGATGGCCATTGGCCAATGACACCCCATTTTTTTTTTTTAAGGATACAACTTTCAAACCAGAGCTCGATTTTAGGAAAGGTTTTAGTCATTGGAAAGTACTCAAAGAGAATATGACGATGGTGACCTCATTAGAGGAATTCATGGAGTTGTAGGAAATCAGAAAAGTCATACCCCCACCCCTTAAAAGGCTACTTAAGAGGTCAGGTGTGTGAAAAAACTCGGTAGGATGAGGAACTTCGAGTTTGCAATATCTTTTGGCCTATCACAAGCCCATTAAAATGACCACCACATGCCCCACTATGGAATTCATTGAGAATGGATTCAACCTCCTTGTGAGTCAAACAAGGATGAAAAATAGCATCCACCCCTCGACGATACAACGTGTCATCGATAATGAGGTAGTTTTTGGCTTGATGGCGTATACACCATTGGTTGTCTCTCGAAAGATGTTGGGAAAGCTTCAAAGTTTGAAGGTATATTATAATATCTCCATAATAGGGGTCCAAAGATGAGATAAGGAATATGTGTTCATCAACGTATGAATCATCATGAAAAAATCCTCATCCTCCCAGGGAAGTCTGACATCAGTTCCGTAAAAACTAACAATTTCTTGGATTTCACGGAGGAAAAATCAAGATCAAACTTTTGTAAAATCACAATATAATTATTGTGTTTCCACCCTATGACACACCTTGTAAGTACGTATTGAAATGGATTGATATCAACAACAACGATCGTCTTGTAGAGTAATATATAATGACGTAATATTTGAACCTCATGCACGACTACTAAGGCTAGTTTCTCTATGTGAGAGTACTTAAGTTCAGGACCAATTAGATTTTGGCTAAGGTAATAAATAAAGTGCTCCTCAAGATCGACATCTTCCTGAACAAGATCCATACCGATCATCCCTTCAAATGAGACAATTTAAAGCAGGAAATCTCTACTATAGTCCGGGGGCTTCATTAGAGGTGTAGATACCAGGGATTTCTTAAGAGCATTAAATGATTTCTGGGCTCGCTCATCCCATATGAACAGAGTATCCTTTTTCAAGAGTTGCATGAAGCCCTTAGTTATATTGGCATAGTTGGCTACAAAATGACGCAATAAGTTAGCCTTCCCCTATAAACCCTAAAGTTGTTGAACATTGTGCGAGGGAGGGAATCGAAGTAATGCCTCAACCTTCATGGGGTCCACCATGATCCCATGATCATAAACTATGAATCCTAAAAGGTGGTCAGAACTAACATAAAAGATGCATTTGAGGGTTCAATCAAATGTGATAGTAGTGGCATATTTCAAATACTAGTTGAATTTGAGTCAGATGATCAACCCTCTTGCGAGAGTAAGCCACGAGATCATCTAGATAGGCTTCAAATATATGCTTAAGGTCATGAAATGCAAAGGTCATGGCATGTTGAAAAGTTTCTTTGGTGTTTTTAAGGCCAAAAGGAATATTCTGGTACACAAATGTACCCCAAGGGCAAATGAATGTTGTCTTATGTTGATCCTTGGGTTTAATTTGAATTTGATTATAACCCAAAAATCTGTGCATAAAATAAAAGACCTTGCTTTCTGCACACTCATCAATAATTTGATCGATAAATGGAATGGGGAAGTTATCTTTAGGATAGGCTTGATTTAGGTCCCTAAAATCCATACATACATGAATGGTTCCTTCCTTCTTATCTATGGGAATGCGATTGGATACCCATTTGATCAAGGGAACCAGGTAGATGAAGATGATGTTAAGAATCTTCTCCACATATGCCTTAATAGTGGGGGCTTTCATAATATTTAAAGCCCTAAGTCATTGTCGAACATGATTAGTATTCATATTAGTTTTAATTTCATGTTTGAAAATACTCGGGTCGATCCTTGACATCTCTTCATATGAACAAGCAAATACATATCGAAATTCCTTAAAGAGTTCAGTGTAAATATGAATTTCTTGAGGTGGACAATATGCACCGATATATATGTTTTCCATCTTACTCGGGTTTCAAGATATGTTGATCATGAAGGTAGGGGAAATGTTCATCATGTTTACTTCAACATATATACCATGTGTATCTAACAAAACCACTGCGTGACCAACCATCTCACTCATGGTGGACCTAAAGTCATATTGTTTAATCCTCTCAAGCTCTGGGAGAAAATAAGATCTATGATGAAGGTCGTCCCAAGGCCTATTAGGACCCGACATGGCCTCTAATATGGCTTCATCTGAGGGTAAATTATCATTGAGCAATCATGTGAACTAGATGAGTGTGTATCCCATATGGGATCTAAGGTGGGATCCACTTCTTCGGTTTGCGACGAGGAAGGATCCAAGTTAGCATTATCTTCTTGTATAGCCTGATATGCAATCTATACTTCGGATAATGACATCGCCATCCCGATGTGTGAATGACCTTCGTACGATATGGATGGAGAAGCTAGGGTCCATGGATCATTAAGATATGAAGTATGGAAAGGAACAGACCTGAATGACGATGAAGACTCAGTGGAGATGGAATTAATGTATGGGATTGGTGTCAATAAATTAAAAGTTTCCATCGAGGAGGAATTCATTCTGACACCAACATTCTCAATTTCCTGCGTAGAATTATCAATAACGGGGATCAAAGGTCCAATGGATGCAAAAGAACTAGGATGCACAAAAGACAATTGGTAGATTGTCATAATCTTCCCTTCGTTAGGAAAGCATCAAATAGTGAAGATTGATGACACAATGGATGTCATATAATAACTCCAATTACGCCCTAGTAAAATATTGTAGTTGATAGGTGCATCAATCACCTTGACCTTGACCTCTACAGTCTTACCACCTAACTGGACCGAGAAAGTGAGACGGATACTATGAGATCTGAAAGAACGTCCATCGAATGCAGTTAAAATGGTCATGGATTGGAAAAGTGGTAGAGAGCCAATGTCTTTCCAACAAGATAGATACATTAAGGATGTCGAAGGGCCTTCATCAATGACAATACATTTGATGGAAATATTCATACCCTTCACATGGATTTGAAAGGCCACATGTTAAGGCAAGCAAGGCTTGACATCCGCAACATAGAACTTGATAACCTTTGAGCCACTTGGGTCTAGAGCTCCCAATGCATATAACAAGGCATTCCTCTGTGTTGGTGTTACAGGAGAATCCCCCTGCAGACAAGTGGATTCCATCTTGGATGCTAGACCCCTAACTCCAAGACATAAATTTCTATTATGGACATTGAAATTCCATTATCATAAAGCTAAACTATCAACAAATAAGAGGGAAGAAAGGCAAGTACCTTTTTACTGACGTTTTTCCTTGTTTGCTCCAGGTTGATCTTGATCTCCAAGTTCAGTTGAAGGTCTTGTGGTACAATGAGAAACAACAACAATACTTCCTACTCTACTATGATTAGATTTATAATGAATCTATGAAAGAAACGAGTTCATATACACAAACTTTAAAGGAAACATGCCAAGCATGAATTTATATTAATGAGAACAAAGTGTTGCTTACAACCATGGATGTAGTGCAACAAATTCATCGAGCTCCCTTTGTTGAGACCCTTGCTCAAATAATCCACACAAAAAATTTTGATGCTTCAATGATATCTCCCTTATGCGATCATAAGTTAGATGATTTACAATGTCTCCCCCAATACCACTTATGAGATCATAAGTTTGGTATCTCTTAATATCTATACTCTTATTTTCACCATGAGAAGGCCTCCTTATATAAGCTTGGAGAGGCCCAACCACTTGAGATATATTTGGGATAAGTTGAGGATTATTCTCCTTCAGTTGAGGATCTTCCCTAAGATCATGCATTGACCTCAGATTCGAATCCAACTACCTTCAGAGATTGAGGGGATTCTTCCCTGATTTATCTCAACAAGCCAAAAATTCACTCAGAAAGGGAAATGCTCCCCAAAAAGGGTGCACATAGTGCTTGGAACGCTCCCCTAAAGGAGGCTAGGGAGTGCTAGCACTCCCTAACAATGGGTAGGGGAGCACTCCCCTTCAAAAAATCATTTTTGAGTGGTTTTATTCATGGAAAATGATTTGTACTCCTCATCAGATGATTTCTCCTTCTTAAACCAGTCTTTGAAGGTGTCTTAAGTGTCCTTATGATGTTGTTAGAGACACGACATTGGAAATATGGAAGTATGATATTTACGACACTTGTGACACTGCAACATTTATGACACTTCTAATGACGACACTTGCAACATTATTGAAGAGATTAATTTTGATGTGTAATAGATTGCCCCCCAAAGTGCGAAGTTAGAAGACAGGAACTGATGACTAAAGTACTTTGTAGACTTTTTCAAGCAAGGGTACGGATGTAGAGAACCTGATAGAAGCTACACACAACCATCCAACAAATATTATAACATGTTTCAAACCCAAGGCATGCATACCTATGCTTGGGTGATAAAAACTTCCAAGGTATGGCCACCATAAAATACATTGCAGATCCATAATTATATTGATAAAAGGTATAGCCACTGAAGATATAATGTGGATATATACTCCTATGAACTGAACTGATCGTAGCCACGAAGAATACACAATGGATCTATGAGATTACAAGACATAGCCATGACCAATACAAAGTGGATCTATGTAACATTATATGTGTCATAGTTCAAAAGAAAACTCTTTCGCAATGTGGGAAAAGTATAAATTAGAGTGATGACTCAACCCAGGGTCTTTTTACCGATCCCAATGTAGTAAAAATCTAACCATGTGAATAGATGCCCTGATGTCGAACATGGTAGAAACCACTTGATTACCGGTCAATGAGGTAAACTGTTAACAAGTGCGAGGGAGATCACCATTGATGTCAATGATTCCCATGGTACTATAGTACATTCCAATGAATGTGAATGGATGAGAATAAGTCGAACATCCATGGAATCATCTAATCATAGGTCAATGATGTAAACCCACT